>JARFJB010000846.1:1647500-1915000 GCA_036346205.1 Vesta saturnalis
CCTGGTTACATTTTCTCAAATTTAGTGCTGATATTTATTGTTATTCGTTGGTTTTGTTTATTGTTATCGTTCTTGTTCTTGTTGTTGTTGTTTAATTATTTTTTAATATGGCTCGAAACCAAACATTTGAAAACTTTGAGAAATATGATATGAATAACTGCTTCATATTATCTAATGAAAACGCATACCAGGCCTTAGAACTCTATCTGAACAGGTCAGTTAATCTTTACCTTAGAATTCGAATTTATTTATATACCTATTTTGTGATATAGATATCCCGAAAGAAGACAACCCGACAGAAGAATATTTCAAAAATTAAAATTTAATCTTTGCCAACATGGACGTTTTGACAAACCTCGACCCCGAGTTTACAACAAATAGAACGAGGAATCAGAGATGAACGTTATAGCAGTTGCTCAAGCCACTCCTGAAACCTCGTACAGGAAAATAGATGAAGAGACCGGTGTGTCTAAAACAAAAGTGCAAAGGATTTTAAGAAAACATAAATTCAAACCCTACAAGTATAAACCTGTTCATCATCTGCACCCTGGTGATGCTGAACGTAGATTGGAGTTCTCCAATTGGTTTATAAATATGAAAACTCAGGACAATAATTTTGAAAAAAAAATAATTTGGTCAGACGAGGCACATTTCACAAGTTCGGAAATTCTTATTAGACACAACTCGCGGTTTTGGAGTCAAGAAAACACCCAGGTGATTTTTTCTAGAGAGCATCAAGGCAGGTTCGGATTTAATGTTTCCTGCTTTATTTTTAACCGGAAAATAGTTTACAAGATTTATGAAGGAAACCTAAACTCTAATGGGTACTTACAAATTCTACAAGAAAAAACTATGAACATTTTGGAAGATATTCCACTGGCTCAACTGAACGATATACTCTTACAGCAGGATGGGGCTCCAGACCACAATGATAGAATAATACAAAACTGGCTAAATGAACGTTTTTCCAGGAGATGAATTGGAACAAGTTGACCTGTCCGATGGCTACCGCGATCACTGGATCTCTCGGTTTTGGATTTTTTTTGTGGATGTATTTAAAGAATAAAATTTATTCAAGGCAATATGCCAACATGCAAAAATTAAAAATTGCAACGGAAAATGCTTTTGCAGAATTACGAAGACAATCATTTATTTTGGAAAATGCTCCTAAAAGAATTTATAAACTTTGTGAAACTTGTAGGAGACATAATGGTCTGAAATTTGAACAATATTTGTGATTAATTAATTATTTTGTTTTTTATCAATGTAAATTATAGAAAAAAATCATTTTGTCACGTCATTTATAAAAATAAATATAGACTATGCTATATTTTTGAAAAGCTTTTGGCAAGGGAAAAAGATTTTAAAAAAATATATAGGGTGTCCCATAACAAAAGTAGGTTATGTCAATATCTCAAAAACTGTGACCCCTAAAGAAAATCTGAGTACGTCACTTGATTCTGCGTAAAAAATCTACAACTACCAGTTTCACTTTTTTAATATGTCTGACAATAACAGAGTTACAGGGGATGACTGAAAATGCAATTTTTCCAAAATCACCCTGTAGCACAAAAACTAAGATGGCTATGGCAAATTTGATTAGTGCATCTTTGGTTTCATTAAAAAGTAGCACGGTGTCGCGAAAACCGCAAGGTTCTAACCTAAAAAATAAGCGTAAAACATACGAAAATGGGACAACCTGTACATAATATTTGAATAGAATAAGTAAACACATACTTAAATTAGAAACGTTTCACTGAAGTCCGCAAGCGGCTGTTAGAATTAATAGTAGTGCCGTTTCTATATCGGAAAAGCTTATCAAAGCCAAAATGTATACCTGCCAAATTTGCGGCTACATCATGTGATCGCAATAAGTACCACTAAGTGTAAGCACCCCACACGGTTCCAATGAGTGCGAATTTTGGACCTATTATGCAGATATAAGCAGTGGTTAAATATCATACGTACCCTAGCTAATATCAGTTCGAGCAGCGACAGAAAAACACTGGTTCTCTCACGGATAGATTTCGTATAGTGTATTACTTTGCTCGAGAATTACTGCTTTGCCTACTCGAATCTTTTCATTATACGGTAATAAGTTTGGCAATCGGTGCAATTTACGCAGGCCCAAAAAGGTTGATAGTATGCGAAGCAACTATTGAACTACTACCACATAGAATAAACCGTCTTATGATACCTTATGGAACTCGGATACACACCTAACACGATCACTTTAACCTGTAATCCACCAGATAGCATATTCAACATACGTCCAACAATCACAAAAGCAGCGACATTAAGATACTCCCCCAACACGTTTCAATCACGTATTAAAGTGCTCGATGGGTATGATAATGGTACATTAGTGTAACGTTTTACACGTTCTACTCCATGAAAAGCGCAGGATGTTCCTTCACAACAAATAAGCGTGTACTTATTTGCCTACCAGCTTGGATCGCTGTGTTGTGATTCTACAAGATCATAGTTATATATATATATATATATATATATATATATATATATCGATTCTAGAAGCATATAGGACTAATTTGAGAGATGGCGATCTTGTGAACCCTATTGCTTCTCAAGTAACCCAACTCAAATCAGAAGGACGTAAGTTACTTAGAATGTAAGGCAATCTAGACGGTTATTAACCTCTATCTGACATGAAATTTTAAACTTCTGTTTGACATAGATTATTTTTGTTTTTACACTGTTGCCTATTTTCGTAATGAACTTAGATGAAGGAAGTTGCATAACTATCATAAAAAAATTGTTATTAAAATTATTTCATCTCTATTAATTTCCATTTTGTAGGTTGAAAAGTGGTTTGTTGTTCCCCACCAGATTTTTGTTTTAGACTTGTTTCTCCGATTTAGTAACCTTGATCATAAACGTCTACATTAATCGGCACATCGTCAGATACTGGATTCCTGAAAATCCGCACTGGTTGAGACTTCGTTCACAATATTATCAATATGTACAAGTTTGGGTTGGAATGATGAATACTCGTATTATTGAACCGTTCCTCATTGTCGGTAAATTAACATCCGAAAAATCCAGGAATTCTTTAAACAACGACACTATACATGTAATACAAGATACCGATGAGGCTGCATTTCTAAAACGTTCGGTTTCAACAGGGTGGATCGCAAGTACATTTCATATTACACTTACTGAACGATTTCGGTCAAAAGTGGATTGGTATAAAGGTACCATATAACGTCGCCCGGTTTTACCCCTCTTGACTTTTTCTACTGGAGATACCTAAAAAACAAAGTTTTTTAAACTAAACATAACGATACCGAAGAATAGGGGACATAGTAAAATAAAATCTCTCTCGATAAAGTGTTTCTAATGAAATTTCTCGGCAAAAGCAGGGTGACACTTACAACGCCATCAGTGATGAATTCGGAAAAGTACAAGGAGTGAAAGTTAAGTATATTGTTTTGTAAAATCGGAACCTGGAATAAAGTAAGGAGGTTCTCACTTAAGATTTACAAGCAGGAAATGGGAGTGATTCGGGATTATTATAATTCGATAGATTTTTTTTTAATATTTGATACCGAATTTTAACGGAACGTATATATTCTAAGTTACTGATCCGTTACAACGAGCCATTTTTGTTCAAATATGCCTATAATAGACATTAACTTAAAAATGTATAGAACAAAATTATTTATAGAATCACTAGACAGAGTGTATGTACCTTACGGCAGAAGTGGGGGTCAAGTTGCTTTTTTAAATAATACCACTTGTACATTATTCAATTTTTTACTTTTCTTTCAGTTTCAGCTCAACGTTATATACTTAATTTTAAGGAAAGAGTGTTATTTGGTCTCACTTTTCTTGGAGAAGATAAGAGATTTGGTCTTCACATTTTCATAATATATAGACAAAAGTTTGGAAATTATCAGAAGGGTCTGAAGCTCTTCTACTGGTGATCATCTGAGGCTTAGGTGTGACATAAACATCGGATTTGAATTATGAATTAGAAGATTGTTTGAATTTATCTTTATTGTGTCTATTTGTATTTCTCTAGACCTTTTCTACTCATGTTTTTAAGGTGGTTAGTGGATGCTATAAGAAGGTCACCTTAAATGTATTATTTCAACATTTGAGCCTTTTTTATTTTTCTTTGTTCTTTTCTATTGAGTGAATTTTCTTGACATATCTTGATGAGCTAGTTTCTTTGGGAATGTCGATACTATAGTTCAGTCGGGAGTTGGGCTGGCTTTGCAAGAGCAACCAGGTTTAAGATTACAGGGCTACTGCGTTCTAAGTGTATACTCAAATTTCGCACGTAATAGTGTTTTTTGTCCTTTCTGAGGCGTAGCTTGGCTATGGGGGAATTTCCAACGTGAACGTTTTTGCGATACCCCTTATATCAAATAAACTAAATGTTCATTTTATATTTCATTTTACAAGTAAATCACATTTCATTTAGGATTTCAAAAAGAGGGCGATAGTAATGTGATTTAATTATTTTTTAATCAAAAAGGTGTCTATTTCATAGTGCCTCTTATCGCAGACAAAAAGAATTACTCGAACTAAACAGACATACATTGAATGCTTAGTGTGCGGTATCATCAACTTGGTAGATCAGTCTACTGCAGGATTACTGTAATTAAATATACTATTGCTAAAAATTTTACGGGTGGTTTATAATTAATTATAAGCAGATTTTTTGCTATTTTAAAGATAAACTTGTATGTTTTCTCTCTACACGTTAAGGTACGTCTATTAGCTTCATTTTTTTTTATTACACTAATACAGGTACTTTCGCTTTTAGTACATATCGGTTGATTGACCAGAAATTTCTTTTATTCTCATGTTTGTTATGAGGGTAGTTCACAACCATCAACCGTACACTGTAGGTATCCTTCAAGTGACAAACTAGAAATTTTGACGTCCATTTTTTTTAATCGGCCCATTTCTTTGCGAGAAAAGTAACCAAAGTTTTTTTTTGCCTATGGAAGTTACCTCATAAGCCCCAAATTCAACTCCTCTAACACCAGATATCATTAACAAAGTGTTAAATTGTTAAATCTGACCTTTTACAACACACTTCATATGTCGTAATACTGATGAATCATTATCAGTTGATTAAAATTATTATCGTTATCAAAACGTTTCAAATCTTTTTTTTCTTCTTGGTTAATTTTTAAGACAACTTTATGACTTGTGGTGTTACACAACAATAAATTTCAATTTTATATTATTAATATTTTTGCCTCGAACACTGGTTTGTTACCTACATTTTAGATGTTTAAGAGTTTATGACTAGTAATGTTTTTATACACTACCTACATGGTATCTTGCCAAATGTACGAAATTGACGGGGCTAAAAATATGCGCCTTAAAATACAAAAAGAGAATTTAAGTATGACCAGCACTTTGTATGTATTTTATTGTACTCAAAAGGAAATTAGGTACTTCTGGCCAGATATAGTGACTCATAAATTATAGTTTTATGCAGTTTTTACAAATCCCTTTGCAAAAAAGGTTTTCTATTGCCACAAGAATACTTATAATTTTGTATAGCTACCAAAAAAGAAGTCAAATAAATTACGAAAAATTAATTATGCTCAATATACGCAAAATATAGTGATCGTTACATTAAAAAACGGAATGATAAATTACACGTTATTGAAAATTATTATTAATTTTATTAAATACATAAATAAAAAGTTTACCTCGAGTAGGATTTGAACCTACGACTGTATTTGCTAGAGTAGCTAACACTGCGCATCGTTCAAGCCCCAATCGATGTAAACTTTGTCTTTATGTATGTAGAACTGATGTAAGTTCTAAATAATAATTATAATAATTTAATATTAGTCAAGTTGCTTTGGTATGTGTGAATCCTTGCGATATTGCAGGCTCACATTCCATTAATATAAGTAATTTGACTGTAATCTCATTATATTTAGAACTTACATCAGTTCTACATACATAAAGACAAAGTTTACATCGATTGGAGCTTGAACCTTGATGGCGCAGTTGGTTAGCGCGGTACTCTAGCAAAGTACAGGTCGTAGGTTCAAATCCTACTCGAGGTAAACTTTTTATTTACGTATTTAATAAAATTAATAATAATTTTTAATTACATATTTACCTTTGAACTTATTCGTTCATAACCAAAACTCATAATAATACACGTTATTGAGTTATCTGTATAATTGAAAATAATTTAGAATTATAATCCCCTTCGTTACTTACTATTCTTATGTAATCATTTCCTATAAAGTCAATAGTTTGCCTGTAACAAAAGTGGGATATTAGGACCACGATAAAAACATGGTCGAGCATTTGGCAAAATAGTTTTTACATATTTCAGCATCATTATTTACGTTCAGTTAAATTAACCTCACTACCTATACTTAAATAATTGACAACCGATCGATACCATCATAAACATACGGTAAAACAAAAAAAAAACGGCAACACAGCCACTGATTTTACCAAATTGTAGATTTTATCCCGATTTATGTTTATTTTGCAGTTCCATAATTTTCATAATTTTCATCAACGTGCCTGTTACCATTTTAGTAAATATTGAACTTGTTATTACTTGCATCAAATTTTATCAAAATTTATCTCGATTTTGCATGTTTAAAATTTGATTTAACTATGGTGTTCATCAAGTTTCCGCTTACAATTCTACTAAATATTGCATTTATTACTGTTTGCATCAAATCTAGAATGAATTCTATTCTTGTCTAGATTAAGACGTTTTATTTAAAACACAAATTTAGTTGCTAATTTTGAGCATTACATACTGGGAATAATTATGAACATTTTATGATCATCAACTTACTCTTTACACATGCTTACATTCTCAAATTTAGCATTTTGATGAATCAAATAATTAAATCAATTAAGAAATACAAAGCAATTATAATAAGCTCCGTAAAATTTTAGTGACGTTACACGGCAATTTCAATTCTAAGAATGAATCTCCATTTTAACAAAATTGTTGTTTTGTGTCTAGTAGGTAAACTATCGATAGAAGGAATGTAAATTTTTGACGTAATCTAAAACTGAGTAAGCTGTACAATTTTCTTTAAAATAACTTAAGTAGAAGTTCATTTAAACTTATAAATAGCTTTTAGCTTTCTTAATAGACCCGCCATACGCGTTTTTGTAATTAAAAAAATTTGGTTTACAGTATATCATAAATTGGCAACAGAAATTCAGGTGATGTTAACCGCTAATCTGGTCTTTAAAACCACGAAACTGTCCTATCCTACTCTACTACCCAATACTCTGACATAAAACAGCATAATCAAAACTGACATGCTGAATGTGAAATACATTCCTCAATTACTAAAATATCATACACGTATACAATATGAACACCTTAAATTTAAAAAAACTATCTAAAAGGTTAACAAACAAAAATAAAAAAAGTCAGAAATAAATACTACTACAAAATAATCCAAAACGAAAAAGTAGTATAGATATGACACTTCTAGCTCACATAAGGAATTTACATATGTAAGAGAGACACATAGATAAGTGTGAAATAGAGATGTGTCAAAGTCAAGGCCGCTCCTTTTTTTTCGGAAAACTCAAGGTCAAATTTTATTAACCTCGAGAGATATTACAAGTCTTAGAAATCTAAACGCAGAAGCAGATTCTCGGGATTAATTACTTCAATAAGCAGTTTTGACCTGCCACAGTTTCGTATAATCTCTTGCAACAGTTTACTTTAATGTTTATATATGTTTCATGGAAATGGCGTTAATATGTTCTATGTACTCTTGTTTAAAAGGGATATGTTTCATATTTTTCCAATCGTCTATGAGAACCCCCATCTTTCCTATCTTAGCAAACGAGTGTCTATTATAATTTGTAACATCATTGATTATAAATATTCAAATATCTGGTGTGGAACAACACATTACTTTCCATCCTGCAACGTGTCTAACATACCACGTCACATAAAATGGAGTAAGTTAGTCAGCTCGGCTGAGAACTCAATCTAACGACAAATCAGTTTTGATAAATATTAGATATGTTTAGGTTAGTGAGAAAAAAATCGTTTTAGTACACGTAAATGGTGTGGTAAGCAAGTTTAGGGCGCCACAAGCTTTGGAAAAATTTAAAATTAAGTTTAATACAGGAGGCCCCGTAAAGCATGAAACCGAGAAAAAATAGAGAAATAATAAGCAAACAACAATTCCCCTAGTAACCTCATTTTATTTGCAATCCCCAAACAAACGGGCTAAACACGTTCTGCCTAAATATATATCACGAATAGTTGTCACAGGTCAATAATAAGTCTAGACTATAACACATTTTCCCCAGTACGAATACCCTAAGTTGGCATGTTTCTATAATCATAAATTATGTACAGCTACCTTACGAAGGCAAGTTAAGGAAGTATCTTAAGAATTTCTTTTCAAAGCAAAACAGAGAGATCCAAAGGTTAAATGTTTAATATATTTTTCGGGTTCGTTGAATGATCTTCCAAAGCTTGACCTGAAAAGGAATGTTCACAGACAAACAATTTATCTATATACCGATAACTTGACTAGCTGTTGTTTTACAAAACAAAACAATTTCACAAACCTCTCTAAATAATGAATAGAAACACACGTATATATCTGGTAACAATTGTTCAGTGTACACTAGACATTAGCAGCGCTTAACTAGCCAAGGTCAGAACCAAAATCTGTTCAGCGGGAAATTTAAAATTTTCTAATGCTAACTTGTATGACAGGTATAGTAACTTGTGTTAGGGCCTGCGACCATTGTCGTGGCCCCATTGGCTGGAAATAGAATTGTAATAAGGGGGCCCTATTGCTAACTTGTAAGACAGGTATAAGTCTGCGTCCCCTGTAGTGGCCCTGGTGGTGGTTGTGTATGGACTAATGAATGTTTTCTGTAATAGAAGTGGCTCCACCTAGCGGTATATTTCTAGGACTAATTAGGGTTTCTTTGTGGTGTCATCTGCTTGTGTAAGGACTAATGAATGTTTTATGTAATAGAGGATGACCGTGTACGTCTCCCTCTCCCTCTCGTCTCTCTATCAAACAAAAGCATCAATTACGCAAATCAATTTCAATTAAACTACGTTAGATCAAATCAAACAATCAGATTAATCTAAATCAATCTCAACCAATCAATCAAATCATAACTTACAGCTTGTGAAAACCAGCTTACAGTTCAAAATACTGACTTGCTTTAACATACAGCTTGCTAAAAGCAACCACAATTCAAGAATAAAAAATTAATTTAACTACAAACCCAGCTCTCAATTGAAAAAAAATAACAGTCTGATTTAACTTACAGCTTTCAATTAATCAGTTTTCAAAAAACAACATTAAATTAGCTTGTAACACTATTGTTACGTTTTGCATACAATGATACATTTAAACTAGTAAAACGTGTCCAGATTCTTTCAAGATGTCTTAAAATAGTTAATCATGCTGTCCCTAAACTGTAACATTTATTGTTCTTTTACCAATAGACTACTGTAGTCTTCCTTTACGTTGTTAGTCTGTTCTATATACTCTATTTTTCGTTTATTTGAAGCTACTTCTTCCAATTCCAACTTACGCTTCTTTGTAGGTAGTACATAATCTTTCGATGGAGGTTCTATTTCAGTAAGATAGTAGAGTTTTAGTTTGTTTGTTATATTGCTCCTTTTCCTTAAAACCTGGGGTATTACATTACCTGTAACGAGTCAATTTTCCTCTATGGCATATAGGTACAAATCGCACTAACCAGGCTATAGTTAGTGCAAATCCCATTCCTCAATATCCTATCGTAGGAGGTCTGTCAGACACTAGTTGTTCCAAAGCTGTTTACTTTTTAAGAGGTTACGTTAAAAATACATTTTTTTAACACAGATAGAGATGCCCTTAAAAGAGATGGTTTTATTTTTATTCCTTATAACCGTATCGACATAATTACCTTAACAACACTGGAACCATTTGTTACGTTTAAACTAAAAGAATTAGTACGTTTAATGGGTATTCTTTTGCTAAGATAGAAGATGTTGTGGGACATTTAAAAGCTTTAGAAAATATATAAAATGAAAATTTCTCGCAACAAGACATGGAGCAAATTAACGATGTTTCTATGCAAGAGATTAGAGGTATTATAAAGGCTAGATAGACACTGTAGGAAATTTGAGCAGTTATCCGAGGCTACAGAATTAGTTATAGTAGGTATTAAACTGATAACCACAACAAATAAATTGCATAACCATAACCTATTTAGTGCGATTCTTACCTATATGACTATTAGACATTATCTCTCTCAGACGTATGGTAATTCCCTATCTACCTGTCCTTTCGCATTAACCATAGCCGTGTTAGTGCGATTCGTGCCTATATGAATGCGCTTTATTTACCCTTTTTAATAATACCGAAATAATCCCACTATTTTCTTTAAATATTTACAGAATCCAACACGTGTTTCAGGAATCATGAGTTAACAATAATAGTTATAAATTTGATCTATCCATCTTTCTATGATAATGCTTAATTACTTACTTACCCATTTATTTTTAAAGCAAATGCTGATGAAGGTTAACTTACTTTACTCTTTCAAGACGCAATTATTACTATAAATTTTCTTTATTTGTCAAGTATATGCATTTATAATTAAAATGAGTACAATTACTATAAAAAGAGATTATATAAGCATAAATATACGTCAAGATAACCACGAACTGGTTGATTAATCCTTGACAAAGTTTATTTTTATCTTACAGGTATAGTTATTGAGGTACTTTAGACCACTGCTTTCAGTGATAAATCAAATATTATTCACACGTGAGCTAAAGTAGTCACAATTGAGTAAGTTTGAAAGCTGTCAGTTGTAAGTAAAATACATTTTCGCACGATAGAACCACTTTAGTTAGTTACCGCGTTTGTTGCGAGATCAGAAGGTTATTTTTACTGGTGACTAGAAATAAAATAAATAACAATAACCAAATAATAAAACAGTTTTAACAATGTGGAACAAAGTAAAAACAATTTAATAAATATTACAATTATAAAAGATGTTCAAAATGAAATCCAGCTGCCTCAATACACTTTTCTTGTCGAATTTTTAAATGTGTATTGGACTTTCTTAATTTATGAATAAACATTTCTTGGGCTTGTTCATTTCATTCCGATTAAAATAATTACACATGATTTTTCTCAAGCAAATAAGAAAACTAGGATATTACAAACATTTTTTATCTGCTTTCTGTCTATTACGGTGGAAAAAGTTACATAAAGGGTGAATTTTTGAGATGAACCAGATATGCCAGATTTCTAAATCCGGCCCTGTAAATCAATTCAAATTATGGTATTTACCATACTAGAACACAGTGTGTGTCGTTACTGTTTATTTTAAAGATTTCTTTTAATAACTAAACATTATTATACAGTAAGATATTTCATTATTGCCAATTTTCGATTTCACTCTAAAATGAATCTTTAATTGAAAATGTGAGGTAAGTGTAACAAAAAATTAAAATACCCAGGTTTAACTGTCTATTAATGCGCTCTTAAAAATTATATCAGATTTTAGAGAAATAATATACAGGGTGAAGTATTGGAAATGAAGCAGTCCCACAAATTTTCACAAAGACGGTCCTGGATTTTTTTAATTCTGAATATGTCAGTTAGTTGCTAGACACGAATACACACTTTCACCAAAAAATGAGACAAATCGACTTAATCATTGAAAAGACATGACGAAACATTGTTTTGGTGAAGATCCATAATTCACCCTGTATATTAATAAACAAAACAAGCAGACATTTTTAATGGTCATTTGATGATCCCTAAGGTGCCTCTACTTATGGTAGAAGTATGTACAGTTTCTCGTGACTCACCCTGTATAACTAAGAACCTCAAAACATTAATTGACGTGTTTGGGTTGAAATCAGGAGTAATATTTTAATATTGTTTATGTGGTTGGAAAGGATTTGGAACGAGCTTACAAATGAGATATTACTTTCCATGTGATCCCATTTAAAATTATGTTACAGCCGCCATTTTTAATGATTACATCAGTGAATACCCTCAAAAACGTAGTACATGTGCCTTAGTTCGGTTTCCCAAAATTTTTTTAATCGCAATTTTATGGTTCACATGATATGTTGGGAGGCTTTGGACGAGCACTGTATTATATCTTCTACCATAAGTATCACACTCACGTGACAAACTAAATATCAACTACAATAATTTTTTTAATCATATGATTCGTTTGCTTCTATACATCTATACACTTTTGGCTTAATGACTTTATGCTAAACATTAAAGCTTGCTTAAATTTATATCAATGAATAAAATGTAAGATGTGATGTAAATACGCTTAGTATTTTATAGAAAATAAATAAGGATTACGTAAGTATTATTGACGATGTGATTAATTTCCTTTGCTAATGGAAAAAGGGTATTCATTAATATGCATGTGTTTGTGCTTACAAGATTCGAGACGTTCATTTCGACAGAAGCCAATAGAATTATTTTCAGCAACATTGTATAAGCAGAATACTAAACTTAACGTAATTGGAACTCTTTACTAAATTGTAAAAACCTTTACATGTTTCAATGCAATTATAACCTTTTCAGTGATTAAAACTATTTAATTGTAAAAACAATTATCGGTTTGCTAATAATAATTGTATAGGATTGGCAATAATGTAAGGTGTAGTTGTGCGTAGGCTTTTTAATTTGAAGCTGAATTGGATGGTAAGTTAAAACCATTAATAGTTTTATAACAGTATTAGCGTTAGACTAATTTTCATAGTTAATTTTGAATTTGCTTATACACATGCATGTATGCACTATCCAGATACAAGTAATCATAGTTGCCATACATTTTAATTATGTCCCCGTGACACGCTAAGCACAAAAATTAAATCCTTCAATTTCTCACAATCCAATATTATGAACCATCATTTACTTGCAGTTGATATAAATATATAATACATTCGTCTCTAAAACTGTTTCATTTGGTAAATAAAAGAAAAAAAAGTATGAATAATTCTCTACAAGTTTAGAAAGTTTAGTATTGTCGCAAATGATATTATGGAAGAATAATAATTCTAAAAGGCAAGTTAACAAAGTTACCCTTTCTAAAACCTCATGTCCACAAATTTTGTATCTTTTACATAATTTTGCGTGTTTGCAATTAGTTTACTCTTAAGTTACGTGTAATTATAGTGTGGCTTCAAGGTACCAACTAAAGGTAAAAATTATAAGAATTAAACTGATAAACATGGAGAATACGCACTGAATTGAACAAAAACAGAAATTAACAGCATAACTGTGTTCAATAGTATGTAAAGGGTTAATTTCATTCCTCTTCTTTTCTTTTCGTTTTGTTTCAAGTGCCGTGACTACCACAAATTTGAATTAAAATGTCTCAGTTAGCCGTAAACACCTATATCGTTTCAAATTGTAATGACCGCAATCTACAAGAATGTCATATGGATATTAACATTCTACAGTAAAAGATACTTTCAACGAATAAATCGAAGTTAAAATGAAAATTATTTGTAACAATTTTTTTTAATACATAAAGGGAACAAATTACCTGGAGTGGGATTAGAATTCACGACCTGTACTTTCCTCCACTCGATGAAAACTTAGTTTTTATGTGTGTAGAATACGTGTGAATTCTAAACGCCTGAAATCACAGTGTATTTTTTGGTACTTATTGAACTTTATTAGATAAGTAATGCTACGTTTCGCTTTATTGATTTCTTAATATGCTCATTGTATACAACCTTTAATATTAATTACTGGATAAAAGATACATCTTTACCTTTAATTTATTACAACGGTGTAATTACTGAATATTTGTTTCAATTCATCAAGTATCATTGCTTGAGGTATCCTCAATTTTTAATTTTAGAGTTACCTAAAACTACTCTTATTCATAAATAGAATGATTTGTTACAATTGAAGAAAGGGAAGTTTTTAATTATTGAAATTTAGTCATGAAGTTGAATTAATTGTTTATTGTCACTTCAATGATTAACAACCTACCTCTGTTTTTTGCAGACTGTTTTGAAGTGCTTCGGAATGCGTTAACTTTGATTATGTTACTTTAAAAAGAACCTTTCGGAACACTTTAAATATTTTAGTTTTAACATTCAAGTGAAATACGTTCAAGGTTGTCTTTTATTCAAAAGGCTTTGATAGATGTGTTTTGGATCAAATACTTTGAAAATATTTTAATGGATTACAATACCCGATTACACTAATTACCAGTCCTGAAATTATACTTTAATTTGTTTATTTATTTCACAGTGATTTAACAGTATCAGGTTTTTATAAGCGTTATACTTATTCACTTAATTTAATGTACCTTATTGCGACTGCGAACACAAGTGCATTTAAGGTTATCTGTAACTGAATGGCTATTAGCTTAAGTAGGTTTTCAGTACATTTTTTTTACTTTTGGAATGTATTTAGTAGTTAAAGTTTGTTTATTAAAATATGTAAGTTAATGTATGTGCATTTTGGGTAACATCGCACTCAAACGTCGAATTTTCTAATTTAAAGTGCTTAACCAAATAACTCAATAAATAATCTCTTTTTCGTTTCTTTTTGCACAGTAACTATTGAAATCTGTGGTTTATGTACACCAGTATAGAATACGTGTATAACCAATTAACAACTACTGAACTTAATGATTTTGCGCTACTTGCAAACACATAACTATTATCACTATAATGATAATGGCTAAATGTGTACTAACAGGAAATTAATTGAGTTCAATTCGAGTAAAAATTAAATTATGTACAACCAGTAATCCTAGAATAAAGAAGATGAAAAATATCAATTAATTCAGCAAATCTAGTAGGCTCTAATGCAAATTAATTTATGTACAATTGCCAGTAATCCTAAAATAAAGAAACTTAAAAATATAATTTCATTCATCAAACTCGTTGATCACAGAGTTCGTCGCTAGAAGAAAAAGGCTAATGCAAAAAAAAACGAAAGTAAACGAAGGTGGAAGTGGATAAGGACAGTTTTAAGTTTTTGCAATTTTCTTTCTTGGACGAAAGAGCTCTATGTAAATTACAATCGTGTAATCTGCAAAAATTATAGTATTTTAAAATATAGTTTCTGGATAAAAAGGTTATGTAAATTAAATTAAATTTACACAATGGAGTGGATAATGGTGTTAAAGTCACATAGCAGCTTCATCCGCGTTAGAACAAATATAAAATGTTAAGTCAGTCCCCTTTATTCGTTATTATAAATATACGTATACATCAACATAACTTCCAAATCTGTATATAGACGTGAAGTATTGTTTTTATTTATCGTTCAGTACGTATCTTTTCGCGTGGGCAATTGATGGTTTGAAAGCCCAGAACGGTTCAGCATCGAAAATGTTTGTTCAAAAGATAGATAAATGCAATAATAATATATAAAACGCCACGGTTTCTATTGTTCGCCCAATTGTGTGGTTATGATCAATATGTTTTAAATAGAGTGACCGATTATTGTTTTTATGCAGTTAGTGGAGACTCTGATCTTTGAAACACTGATCAACGCTCCATTTCAGAAGGAACTGATTCGAATTCGATTTTTCGTGGATGTAAACAGTATGCTTGGTATGTACTGGGTAAGTGATCTACAGAAGGCTTACAAATGCGAACATTGCATTGTTGTTACCGTTTTCTTTCTCAGTATATCAGAATAAGAGTGGCGTTTAAGAAAACCCTAAAATTAGCAGAGAACAAGATGGTAAGAGACCTGGAAAAGAATCAAGGAAGCAGCAAATAAAAATAAACAAATACACTTCATTTATAGGATTTGTGCCCTGAAAAATGTAGGCTACAAGGCACTAAAAAATTTACGATCGAGGCTCGTAAATCCATATTTAATGAATTTTACAAATTATGTATCAAGGCTAAAATTTTGTGACATTCAAAGTTCTAACAGGTGCCAATGTTAGTAACTATGTATAATTCCAATACAATGACGATTGTGACTGGGAGGCTTTAACCCAGCACAATTTAGAATACGTAGTCACACATATGTGTGTAAGAGTAAGCCTACTTAATAGAAATAGTAGGCTCCATGAATTTTCTAAAACACAACCCCGAAAACTCAAAAAGGGAGTAAATAGAGAAGAGAGCTGAAAAAGAAAATTTTAACAGAAGTTTGAACTCACTAGACTCCAATAAAGTACTGGATGTGTATTGTTGGAAAAGCTAGAAAATCTTCAGCAGCAATTAAAATATGTATCAGTCCAACATAAATTGTTTAATGTAGAATCACATTATAATATAGTAATTATAACCAAATTTCTTTGAAGTAACCGACTTTTTATAGTCCATGGACGTCATTATGACCCAGCGGACTATAGTAAAACGTCAAAAATTTTAAAAATATGCTCAAGGTTATGAGTTTGTTTAAAAATAACTACAATGAAATTATTACAATTAGTAATGTTTATACTAGGTGGTACAATTTCTCAATTTCAGTTTTATCATTTCTGGAAGTATCTGTTATTGAGTTTAAAACTAACTAAATCAAAGCGTCAAATGAATTATCAATTTGTGATGCTTGATGTTGTACTCGTTACCTCAATACTACTAACTAGAAGTTATAGTTTTGAGATAATTGGATTTTGTTATTTAAGGACAATATCAGGTTTAATGAAAAATTAACTATAAGCAATATCAATTCGTTTTTTTTTCATAAGCTACTGAAACAAAATTATGTTCCTTATAAAGATGCAAAACTAAATTCCAAGTCACGGGGGAAGGGGATTTTTTTTAGTTATCTAATTGTTGCATAAAGGTAATATTAGCAAATAGAGGGTTACTTGCTAACAGTAACATACTGTATAAAAATAATACATTAAAAATTACTCTAAACATAATGATTTATTATGAAAGACAACATACATTCGAGTAACTATAACAACAAAAAGGAAACCAAAATATTGGTTGAAGTAGAAAAAGAAACTTAACAATAAGTTAATGATATTTTTATTATTCGCTTTCCTCATCACTATCACATAAAGTACCTTGAATTTTGCCACTATGAAGGAGATTACAGTAGAATGGCTTGTACGTGTCAGTTAGGGCAGGCGATTTCATAGTAAATACTGACTTTTAAATTTTCATATTTTGCTGCTGATATTGGTATTGGGGTATTTATGTAAAAGTTTTAACGAAGTGGTTGGTTGAGATTGACGACGACTGTTTTTAATTAATTTAGAGTTTTAAATTCACCATAAAAATTTTCTTTGAATTCCATCACAAACGGTTGGGATTTGCTAAAGCGCAAGCAGCACATTTTTTGCCATTTACTGTGATACCATCCTCGCCCATTTTTCTGACAGACATGTTTTGATCAACAAATCTTTGTAGTCGTATATTTCTTTAATACCGATATCAAGAACTACATAGGGCATGTCACCTGTCCTTCTTGCACTACGTGCTACATTCTTTCAGTCTTATGGCCACAATGCCTTTCCAACTCTTTTAAACTCCTTGTTTATGGCTGTCGCACTCCAGTTCAATGTGACCAACTACTAATTTCAATATTATGAATTCATTGACTGCTAGTATACATATGACTGCCATAAATTTATTAAGGTTTTGACTTCCACATCTATCACTAAAAATGTTACTTGCTGGGTAGATACTGGTAACGACTTTAAATATTCATTAACGCAATTAGCAATTTCACAACTACCACTCTTTCCTTCGATTTCTGACCACATAAAGCAATCGCCCCTTTTAGTAACCACGTTGTACACTGTGAAGTTGTAAGTTGTGAGTCTTCGTTTGTAAAAGAAAGCGTTGTTTGTAGGGTCTGTGGGAACAAGTAGTACTTGTTGAACACCAAAGTTAAAACTAACACATTCTCCATTTGACTCCTCAGCTTTGGTTTGTTTCTTCCACTCTAGCTAACTCATTTGCTTGGATATGAGAATTGCAAGTACTTTGCAGATCTGTTGTTACACGTCCAAAGGGTACTAGGTGTCGTGTATGCTTACCGAAATAAGCGGGTTGTCAAGCCAGCTACAGTGGAAATGGGCGTCTGCGAGTAAAATGGTTGAAGGATAGTTTCAAACATCTTATACTTACCATTAATCTACAAATCACAAAGCTCAGTCCGGAAAAAATGTCTCTAGGCGCCACCACAATCTTAAATTTTGTTAAAATAGTCTTAGTTGGGATGTTAAATTAATCCTATCTGACTGTGGAAGACAGGATTTCAGCCTGCCATTAGAATTCAATCACACTTCAAAATAAATTGATCCAAAAGCTAAAGAAAATTCTGAAATACACGAGTCGTCGTAAACTTATTAAACACACCCTTATAATTTACATAAAATTGTAGTGGTGAAGTAGGTTTAAGAAAATTTAAATGGCCAGTATAATAACAATAAACATAATAATAATAATAACAGAATGGTGATGTAATTTGTACATTGAATAAACGCCAAATGTAATCTCTAAATACAAATTTTAACAAATTGAATTACTAATCTTTCACCACTAATTATATGCCGTCTCGTCCCCAATCGGTTGATTAAATAGGGTGGGTTCTACTTTATTGACTTGTTAATACACCTGAAATGCGGCTTGTTTCTCACCTGCTTAATTATTTTCCCATCTCTTATTAATAAAAAACAATGTATAATAAAATGCATGCTCGAGCGCCATGTTATCTTTGTCAGGAATAACAAAACCCTAAATAATGAACAATAATAATTTTCTATAAATAACAAAAATTAACAATGTGCAATTAAGTTTATTTACCCAATATATGAATGGTTAAGGAGAGGTAAGAAAAGGTTTTAAAGCTAAGCTTAAAAAAATATAAAATTTACCACATAAATTCCTCAGTATAATGATTTTCTTTAGACAGCTTCCTGTGTTTAATTATGGATGCGGAACGGTCAATCAGTATGAAAGCGTTTCTACATCTTCCTTTCGTATTCTTGTAACAACGCGATCTACTAGGTATTTGAAGGAATTTTCGTTCCACTAAACTTATTGTATTCTTGATGTTTTATTGTATTAAAATTGCATTTTAAGATGATATTATTTGAATGAAGAGAAACTTGTGTAAATAAGTAACTTAAGAGCCATTTAAAATATAAATATAAGTACTATAATGATTGTACGTAAATGTACGTAAGTGTACGTAAGTGTACGGGAGTGTACGTAAGTGTACGTAAATGTACGGGAGTGTACGTAAGTGCCGTAAGTGTACGTAAGTGTACGTAAGTGTACGTAAGTGTACGTAAGTGTACGTAAGTGCCGTAAGTGCCTGGAAAGAGCAAATACTTGAGCTTTAAATATAAAGAATTGAAAAATAACTTACCACCAAAATCTGATGGCACCAAATATAAAAATTAAGTAAAAACCATTATAACAATGACTTCTGCTTTAACATTCAGCAGCAAGTGAAGTAAAAAATAGAGGCTTTCAGAAACGCTTCTGTAAATGCCCCCCTCAAGAGGTGTCACGCCTTGCGCGAAATACAATGATCGGAGTCCAATTTTTAAAAGAAAGGGAACTATAACTATTTATATAATATTACACCCAAAATATATGTTCTATGAAATGCAATTTAAGTTGCCTTTCTCAATTTTACATGTAAATAATTAAAACTTCTCTAATTTTACGCCAAATAAATTAATGATCTTAGATTAACGTATTTTAAAATACAACCACAAAAAAGGTTGTTACACCCTGTACAAATTAAAATTCCCAAATCGTTAACGTTAACTTGAATACTTTTTACTTTTTAAGTATCCCCGAATACCTGTAAATTTATACTTCTAACTGTTATAAAACTTTAAATTAAGTAAATATTCCCAATTTAGAAAATTCTAAATAAAATAAACGAAATCGTTTTAATAATAAAGCGTTGTCTCAACAAAATGTTCGTTGATTGCTGAATAATTCAAACATAGAGCGGTTAGTGCTTGTATCGTCAATAATATCTTTATATCTTATTACTGCTTTATCTTTAAAATCGTATCTAGACATTCATTAATAGGTCTAAACTTTAATACTTCAAAAAAATAATAAGTACTTTGTTAGTAGTGTTCTGCATTAATATTTCAAGGCTAAAATGAAATTTTGTAATCGATCTGGCTCATTACACAATTTCCAATCGATCCTTAAATTCTAAAATATGAAAGACTAATTTCACTTATCAGAAGATGTAACCAGTTAGGCACACAATTGACACAAATAAACAACAGTGTATATATATATTGACAAATTCCGCATGTAAATATACAACGACGTGTTTTAAAGAAACCACCAAACTCTTCAATACGTTAATACTAAAATTACCCAATTCCTAAAACTAAGAACAACAAAATAACTAAAGTTCCATTATCTTTTTTTCTTTGAATGAACCGTAATTAATGCAACAATAAAAACTGTACTTAAAAGATAATCGTATTTATCTTGGTTCAACAAAATTTAAATCTAATTCTTACGTATTACATTAACTAATCATTTTCGGTGCGGTAGTCCGTATGATCTGCCTTCAGTAATCTTTTTAAATTCTTAGATGCATTATGCACAAAACACAAGTGGTAGCCGTATTCGCCCTATGCACTCGACTGTAGTACTGACTAACGCAGTGTCTATGGTTTGTTTACTCGCGTGCCCGGTATAGGAGCTTTTAGCCTAAAATCACATCACCTTAGGCTGTGATGTTTGCCCTTTCAAAACGTTTACCACAATGAAAAATGGTTACTTCTATACACATTAAAGTTCTTATTTGCTTTTATACAATCAATTTGGTATTGATAACGATTGTACACATCCAATGTCAATGATGATCACCAGTATCTTAACTAAATTTTATAAACTTTTCTTTCGGTCACTTAAATGGTTATCTTCAGTTTTATTTATAATAATATTAGGTCCCGCGTCCCACAATTGAACACTAATAACAAAATATCTCCTGTGTTAACTTCTAATGTGCCTAAGAGACTTTTTTTGAAGAAAATCACTGTTTTCCTTCAACTCACAATATATTAAATTATTTATCAATTTATCGATTTATCCCCTTATGGGTTAATGCAGTCGCTATACATGCTCTGCTAAACTATAATTTTGACAAATAAACTCCTACACTTACCATTCTAATCGTTATGCAACGCACGCGACTCGTACTCAAGCTCTGCTCGAGCTATCTAAAACCTCTAACCAACTGACTAACCCCTCAGATTTACCTTCTGCCCGCCACATTGCCAATACGTCACAATAAATTCGCGCTAAGATCAAAATTCACCTATACTAATTGAGTATTTCGTGCGTTTCTTTGCCGCGTTGAAGGTTCCATCGTGGAAGTAGACGCCAACGATGCGAAGGAAACGTAGCCATCTTGAATTACTTTGTAAATTCGCTGAAAACTTTCCGAACAAATCATCAATTGTAATTACATTCACACTGTAGGTTAACCAAATTATATCTCAACTTTCTATGCGAATCTCACATGTGGGCGAATTCTATTTCCGCACAATTTAGCTCCCTCACATTCTATCAACCTCATTCTTGAACATGCATCGGTTTACCATTATTGCACCACATTACAAAGTTTCTACAAACAAAAATATGCATACACATTCCTTACTGTAAGTTAATAAAATATCAATATATCATAAACTCACTCACTCATATGTCTACAACCATTTCTTTAATCCAGATTCCTCTATACACAGTAGCAATAAGACCAGTAGTTTTACGAGTGCCGTATCAATAAAAATTTACTCAAGACATTATTTCTCAACCAAATTTAACGCTTTTAACACGAAAATCTTTCTACAGCACTCAAATGTTCCTTCGTACGACAACCAATGCCTCGCTAAATTCCAATGGTGTATCAATTATCTCAACTTACATTACGCGTACTCAAAAAAAATTCTTTTCGTGCAAACTCACTTCAGCTACATTCAAAACACGTTACAACGTTACCAAAATACTACATATACACGGTGCATCAAGATAACCTTACACTGTCTTCTCATTATCAGATGCATTGTGATAGGATATACATAATCGGAAATGGTCCTTTCTTATGCGAAGTTACAATTTTCGTTAAAAACGTATGGGGTGTAATCTTTTTAACATACTTTCCTCTTCTGTATTCAGTTATTGTATTTTCCAAGTTACGGATTGTTATAGCTATATCGACGACTCCTTTTTTTATGCCCAAAGTATTTATGAAGATCGTCTAGCAAACCAATTCCCTTTCGCCTTTGATAGCCAAAAGTAATGTTATTGATGCAGTTCTTTTAGAGTTCTCACCTTTAGTTTCGCCACGAGTTTACTCCTTATTTGTATTACTCTGTATAAAATCACGCAGTAATAAATTGTCTCCCAAACTCCAGTATGTTTCAGAAATTCTAACCCTATCTTGTTCAGGGGTTTTTTCTGTAAGTTGTTCATTAATTTTTACAGCTGGGAAGTTTTTGTTTCTGAACGAAATATATTCCTTTCCCTGAGATCTATTTTCTTCTACTATATTTACTTTTCATCCTTCCCTTTGGTTTTTGACGTTTTCTAGGTTGCGTTGAAACTTCTGGAAATACTAGCATACCTTCAAAATTATTTCTTAAAGGTTGATCATCACTATCAGAACTTTCAAGCACGTCTTCAGGAATGAATTCAGAATTATCCGAGGAAAATGGCGATTCTGGGCTTGGTGGTAGTTGCTCGGAATAATACTTTTCAATTGATCAAAAGATTGGTCTGCAACAACAAAAAACACATATTTAGTATTTCAATATTCCTTAAACCACGTTTTTAAAAACGGGTGGTAGTAATTCTTCTTTGCTTTTTTATTAATGGGAATCGGTCAATAAAACCTTAAAATTTCAGTTTATTTGTTAATATGTTCGAGAAATTTAAACAAGGATTTCACGTTTTTCTGAAGATGGTTTAGAAATTAATGAACCGAAGCGTAAATAAGAATTTTGTGGCTTTTTATTTAATTGACCCATTCCAACTAATAAAAAAATAAATAGTAACGTATACCTGTATTGATTATTATTCCTTACTCTTATAACTACTACTCGGTACTCTCTCTTCCAATGATGACGGTAATTGCACGTTAGCAAGTTTTATGGTGGTCATTGGTTAATAAGTTTGTTCTTGCTCCTTTGCGAAGCATTCTGCACTATGGGGTATAATATTATTTGTTTCAGGAAGTGTCTTATCTTGTGAATTGTTTTCTGCATTCTGTGCATTTACTGAAAACAACTAATAGTAGTTATAATTAAATTTCCTAATAAAACTTAGTGGATGTTATTGGGTAAAAAAACTTAACCTTACTTTTTGGTTAGTGTCAGTAATAATGATTACTAATTTTAATTTAAGTGCTTATAAGTTTTACAATATTCCAGCATATAAAGCGTTCCTTTGCTCATGACAAACACTCACAGCACTTTTATCAAACAAGTTTCTTATGAGAAACACCAGTAAAATGTACATCTGTACTGGTGTGCTAAACTAAAATATCACAACTAGACATCTCGACAAGTATGTAGATAATTTAAAATAGCTAGTTGTTGCATTTAGGCAAGGCAAGTTTTGGCAGATGTTTATTTGTTACATCGCACCGTCCTTGACTAAACCGGGTCCTGTGAGTCACTGGCATGGGGCTGTAATACGAAATCTAGACTAGTGATGGAGTTATCTAAAAATGGGAATTTTGGAGTTTTCTAGTAATACTATTGAAGTAACGATATGAACTTCTTTTGGAAATCATTAACGTTATAATTAATTTTATATTCAATATTTTAATTCTGCATAAAATTTTGTGTGCATTGCAGGCGTAAATGGTTTTCGTTGACCTACGGCGCTTTCCTAGCCCTCGTGCTAGCGCCATCGGACCGTAAAAACCTCATTAATCTCTTAGTGCATAAATAACTATTGTAAAAACCTACTTGCAAATTCACATAAAGAACCCCAAAAATATAAAAAAGAAGACGACACAAATAGGAATAAAATATGCCCCAATCGACAGTTAATATTTTTGTAATACGTGCTGAGAATGTTATACTGTTTTACTTGTGTGTACGTATGTGCATGTGTGTGTGTGTGCGTGTGCGTGTGCGTGTGCGTGTGCGTGTGCGTGTCGTGTGTCGTGCGCGTGCGCGCGTGCTGTGCATGTGCGTGTGTGTGCGTGTGCTGTGTGCGTGTGGTGTGGTGTGCGTGTGCGTGTGCGTGTGTGCGTGTGCGTGTGGTGTTCGTGTGCGTGTGCGTGTGTGTGCGTGTGCGTGTGCGTGTGCGTGTGCGTGTGCGTGTGCGTGTGCGTGTGCGTGTACGTGTGCGTGTGCGTGTGCGTGTGCGTGTACGTGTGTGCATTTGTGTGGGTGGGTGGATGCGTCCATGTGGGTATGAGTGCGTGCGGGTGCGCATGCGTGTGTGTGTCTGGATGAGTGGATGTATTCTATAATACAGAATAACTCCAAAACTAAAATACGTACGTACTTAAAATTTTGTATTTAAGCTTTTTTTCGTTTCTCCTGGAGATAATTATGTATTGGGAGAAATTCGGGGGAAGTGAGGGGGGTTGTATATTTCAAAGAAATAATAATATCAAAATATAGACCTTAAACACACCGATTAATTGTGTTCTATGGAATTTGTTCAATATCTGAATAATGATTAATTTTATAAGAAAATGTGTAGACATTTTGTTATTCCAAATTAATTTTCCGTAACTTTTCTTTATACATTTTCTTAACATAACGCAAAATAAGTGTAAAATCAAATAAATATGATTGAATATGCTGGAACTATATTATCGATATTTTTATAGGAGCGGGCGTTTAATATCTGATATAGATTATTGTTTTTGTTTTTCCAATGTTGCCTATTTTCGTAATGATTTTGTTATAAGAGATGTTGCATAATTATCCTAAAAAAATTATTAAAATTATTTCATTTCTTTTAAGTTCTGTTTTGTAGGTAGGAAGGTAGTGTGTCGTTCTACACCAGATATTTGGACTTTACATCTTACTAGCTTTAGCCTTGGAAATATTGCACGCATCGCTCTTAGTATTTGGCGAGGTTCAAAACAAATCCATTGATAGTGTATGCTGTATAGCCTATAAAATTCGAAATGTTATCGAAGCTTTTAGTTCCTAGAAAGCAACATTTTAATAAACGCGCTTGAGGACTTATCTTTGACGTGTTGCTAATCAACATAACATATACGGTTTTTTCCAGAAGCGATCCGCTTCTAAAATTTATTCAGAAGGGTTTGTGTGTCTGAATTACACAATTGTACTAAGGCCCAACATCTGATTTTATACTATAGAACTAAAGATGTAACGGGAGCTCTAGAAAAATCAAAATTTCGCGCTAGATTATACGAGGTTAGATATTCATATATTATTCTTCTGGGTAAAGAAATGGTTACTGTTTATTTCTATTTGAATGTAATTAATATTAACATAAAAAGCTTGAATTCGTTTCAATAAGTTATCTATATATTCAATTTGAAAATATTTAAAATACGCGGCATTTCTAAGTGCATAAATGTGTTGGAAGTCATAATAACGATGTGTAGTTTTTAAAAGAGTTTCATACAGTGAGCGATCTAAAACACTCGCGTCAATAAAGCGAACATGAGGAGTCGCATAAAATAAGCGATCCGAGTTGAGTTGTCCGTCAATTGACGCCGCAGCACAAGTGATATTGTGTAGTCACGCGGCCCTATAAAGTGTGGAAATTACAAATAAGAATTAATTAACTATAATAGGAACGAAGTAGAAAATTATCTTCCTTATTAAACTAATAAAAAGTGCGAATATTGTCAATTTGTGGGTAATAAAAAGATTGCGTAATAGTTAAAATAGCGTTTTAAATGCGTGTTGACAGCGAGTGATAAACGTACAATAGTACAATCGACCCAATTAATAGATCGGTATATAAAGTATAATAACTAAAAAACATCGATAAGAAAAGTATGGCTTTCCGTAGCTCGGTTGCAATTGGTTGCTTACGCCGTTTGTGATTAAAAATGAACAATAAGTAAAAACTGTACAGTGTAAATATATTGAACGATTATTTACTAAAATCATTAACTGATGGAAGGAAATTAGAAGCGTATTAAGCTACACAAAAGAATAAGAAAAGATAGGGACAACAATGAAGAAACGGGTCCAGAACGCCGGCCAAGTAACATCACCGGAAGAGCTGTCCCTAAATTATTTGAGGCTCCTTTACCGGTCAAAGGAACGCAAGCACTACATCATCAGTTTTGCCACGAAAATAAGTAAGAACCTTTTTTGTTTGTGTTAATAAATAAAACTTGTTTGTGTTTGATTTCTCGCACTTTTACATTTGACTATCGCAATAAATTAAGAAACGAATTAGTAAACGTAAATCTTAAAATTGATTTACTCAAACCGAAATTAATTAAGAAGCGAAGTAAAATTAACTGGTAAATGATATCTTTATAAATTGAACCCATTCAATTTTAATAAAACGTAATAAAAATAATTATTTCAGTTTCACAATAACAATATTAAATTTTCTTCAATAATGTTGAAATTATAAAAAAGTTTAAAAGAACTCAAATCTGATTCTTTGGAGCTGGTCAAACAAAAAAAAGTAGTATCCAAGGGTACTACGCCGTTGCAAAGACTGTAGAAATGTTTGATCGAATTACTAATGAAACATTTATTATTTAGTACTATTAATAGCACGATATTTACTCCACAATGATCAATTTGGCAACCACACAGGTGAAGAGAAACGAGATATTGAATGTTATGACAAAAAGAAGGTAATAAGTAGGAGTGATTAGTATAGCAATGAAAGTATTAATCGCGAAAATTGTTGAAAGCTTATTTAAAATTAATTAAATATTAACTTTCAATATAATTATCGACTAATTTCTTAACAAAGAGGTTTTACAACAAAGCTATAATGAAATATAAAGTTTTAAAAGTTAATTTTTGCAACTCATTTACTTACCGTATACCTAAAGAACCTCAGGAAATTAAGCAATTAATTTGAGTATACGTGGAAATTTTATTTTTATTACCATTCAGCTTTTATGTAATAACTAAACAAAATCTGTACTAAGATTAGTGTTATTATTACATCAATATCGTATGTTTAGAGCTTAGCGTAAGATGTGTTAACAATATTTTCAGCTACCTCGTTTATAAGTTTGAAAATAAACTACATTTCAACCTAGGAAAGTATGTAACCTATTTCTTCATTACTTCCATAAATTCATGACATACTAGGTACCTAAACAAGTTAATTTTAGATGAAATTGGAATTTATTTATTCTATTATCCTTTTATGCGCGAGCGGCGCTAAAACTTTTAAACGTAATAACTTCTTCGTAGAACCAAAAAATACTTTTAAACGTATTGCTTGGTATAACCGTTATTAAAGTATACTTACTCAAACTAAAAATGAAAATGTAAGAGCGTACTCGTCCGCATTTAACAGAAAATTTAATGAACATAAATTTTAATATAAATAAACAATAATTTATAAAACTTCTTTAGTATTAAGATATACTGTTGATGCACGTGTCAGTGTAATTAAGCTAATTATGCATTTTACATCAAATTTAAACGTGTTTGCTAACCTTGTCACTTATGCACACAGTTTTCGATTATCAAATATCTGCTTGTCATTAACTAACAGCCTAATTAAATTATTGTATACACAGCACGAGGAGAATACATATTTTACATATTTCCAGAGAGTTTAATAAAAGTTAGAAAAAGTATGGTGTAAGGAAGAACAAAGATACAACCAAAATGTTACTATTTACGTTAACACAAATTAGTGAAGGTAGAGTTACAGTTACAATATTTATTATCTAGCACGACATACAACAGTTAACATACAATTTTATTATAGTAAAGGAAATTGTTACCTTTATGTAGAAAATCAACAAAATTTCCTTCAAGACATTTTTAACAAAATAATTATATTAGATACCAATTACTTACTTGCTAGAAATAGCTCGCGTTGTTTTTACTAAGCATTTTCTATAATAAGAACTTACTAAACTAGAGTCAATACTATACAATGCTTAACGTAGGTACCTTACATACTCAAAATTAATCATTACTGAAAACGAAGTTCGGTCTTAACGATTTAATTTAGTCTCTATAGCGTAGCTCAATAAATTAAACTTGTACTAAAAACCGCTGCCAAATTATATACCATAATGCTTTCTCATACATGTAAATAAATAACTTCAAAGCCCACAATACCTGAGTCTGAGACGTATCGGTTTTTAAACACGATACTTCTCCATTTTTTATCCGCCATTTTGAATTTTTTTAATTCTGGCAAATGATTTATTTTTAGCGATCTTAAAAACCCCCAATACCCGACTTTCAAAAAAATTTTGCACCATAAAAACGGTCCGCCACTGATAGTTTTTAGAATTTTTCTATTTAGATGTTTCACGAATTTGAAAAATTGATCATTAGCCTACAATACCTGTATTTTAGTCATGTCAGATTTTAAACCTGATAATCTCCCAGTTTTGATCCGCCATTTTGAATTTTTTAGTTTTTACAAATGATTTACACTTAGCGATCTTAAAACCTCCCAATACCCGACTTTCAAAAACAACGGTTGATAAATTAAATAAACACAATTTTGAATTTTTTAATTTTGACAAATGATTTATACTTGGTGATTTTAAAAACCCCCAATACCTGACTTTAAAAAAAATCGGTAGATAAATTAAAAAATGCACAATTTTGTACTCTAAAAACGGCGCACCACTGGTTATTACATATTTTTTATTTTGAAATTATATAAAAAAATTTTTAACTTTTTAAAATTTGAAGCAATGTAACACAAACACAAATTTTTTTTTCTAAAAACTTGTTTTTTATCGATAGTTTTAATGTTTCAAAAGATATCGCGCACACTCGCACACAGACACTCAATCAGACACGAGATTTTCTTTTCTAAAAATGTGTCTTTCGTATTGTTTAGGCCACAAAACGCCGAGAAATGTAAAAAGAAGCGTTTGAAAATTTAAACCGATTACATAGCTTTCTCTTTATACGTACGTATATGAGAAATCAAAGAGAAGTTTGGCAACACTAATAATGTAAAACCCGTTTTTCCTGATAAATTTCATTTGTCACATTTTTACGTATTTGAGGAGAGATGGTTTTTAATGCAAATTAACATTTAATTTTGGGACGATCAGATAGGTGTTTTTCTTTCGGTTTCATTGCCTTAATACTTAAACTATATTTTTCCGAATTTATATGTGTTTGTATGTATAAATAAAATGCTTGTTTGTACTCATTTAGACGAGTAATATGCCTTTTTTTGTGTATTTAAGTAACGTTTAGATATCAATTCAGTTGGTGTTTATCTGTAGTTGATTTTGATTTCGCTAGCTAAAATTACATATTACCGATTGTCAAATTTATGTGTTCAACGAAATGATTATGATTGTTACGATTTATTTGTTTAGTGTTATTTATTTAAAAGGTTAAGGTATAAATTTGGATTATCTGAGCTTGCAAGATTCAATTTACATCAGTTTTATTGGAAACTTAACAATACAAATTATGTTCAATCTGTTGCCGACAAAATATCAATTGTTTATTTTAATTTTTATTAAATTTCAATATATGTACAGTGTTTGTTAAGTGAGTGTTTTTTATTGTACACATTTGTAACCTTAATCTTTTCGCACAACTTTCACATTACTACGTAATTCAGAATTTAAAAATTAGATGACATTCTGTCATTGAGTGATTTACTGGTTTTAGAGAAATCGTAGCTTTACATAACTTTACGATGACCATTTTTTTTGTTGCTTTATTATGTAATTCAAGCCTTAACGCAATAATTTGAAAGATAATTAGACATTCTGAACTGGTTGGTATAATTGAAGTTTCATTAAGTTTTAACGTAAGGACTAGTGAGAATTTCTCGTTATGTTTGGTGCATACGAGGACTTTGCGAATAGTCGCAACATTGTGTAGTTGTTTTTATAGGAATCAACATACTGATTAAAGACCGCATTGATTGGACTGATGATGCCAGACAGGTAAGCAGTTTGTTGTAACTTTTTGATCGTGTCTGTTTAGTTTTGTTGGACGTATTATTTTGTTTGAAATTGTACAATTAATTGCTGTTTTGATCCGTTAATTTTAGAAATTTGAGCCAATGATTTTAGCGCTAAAGTTATCGAAGTTTAGCTGAACTTTGATTTTGACGTTGTTGAAGTTATGGCAAGTGCCCTTTTACACCAGTAAGTAAGAACCCCGCCCACACCACTGAGCTATGCCGTGGCACAAATTGCCTTTACAGGCTGGATTCTCTAGTATGTATTTAGCCTATAACACAAGAAACTAGGCAAATAAATTTATTCTCAACACTGCGCTTTGTAGATATATGGAATTAGTGATCAATTGGGAAAAAATTAATTTTACAAAGAACGTATCTTATAGCAACCGCTGTTACGCAGCCGTAATGTCATTTCCATGATCCTGCTTGGCATCTTCAAGTAGGATCAAGTGGTGTGGACTTCACTCAATACGTTTTTAACCAGAAACAAAAAAAAACAACTGATCCGAAAAAAAACATTTCCAATGGACGTTTGCCAAATCTCTACAAGAAATGATTAAAAAAAGGAGAATTTTTAGAAAAAATAACTGAAGGAGTTTCTACGGAGTTAAAACTAAAAAATATAGAGCTATCAACTACGAGACAGCACGACAACTATTACACGGATTACAAACATATTCTGTATTGTATGGAAGGATTCACGAGAAAACAGTTATTTTGGGGTATCAAGCAAAAAATAATACTAAGGTACAACCTTGTGGTTTGTTTATTCATCCAGTTTATCCGTTTTTAGGTGAACTTGTTGGAGACAACGAAATTTGGAAGTAAAATATTTACCTTCTGTCAAGAGAACGTTTAGGGATTCAATAACCAAAACCACTTGCTTCACAGTTGTTAATAATACTATTACGATGCTTTAATGCATTATGATTTCGCAAGCTTAAAACACCGTAACTATTGCTGTCGAATATAGGGAAAATTAAACATCATCAAACGAGAACTTTGTGACTTGGTTTCATTCACTAAGAATGATTTAAATGTGGAAAAATTATACATACTGTTTCGAAACAAGAGATTAATAAATGGTTTAAGGGACAAACTGGAGAATTATAGTATTCATGATTATTATAAAATGTAATTCATCATGTCAAAAACGTACATTATTATTTACTGGCATGAATTTATTTGGGTGCGACACGTATGTAATAGTATATAACATTACTAACAAAGTAAAAAGGGTTTTACTAGCGGTAAGAAGGATATAACTGGTGAGGCGAAGAGGGGCCAGTTACCTTCTGAAACCAGTAAAGCAAATTACCTTGTTATATATTTTATTTGTTACTCATTTGTAAAAAATGCAAATATAATTAATTAGATGCAAATATTTTGATTACAAAAAAATTCTCAGTAATTTGTCGTAAGCTTATTGTAGTGAAAATGAATGTTTCGGAAGCAATTACTAAGGAAGCCAGCAGTGTATCATCAAGCTTATTGCCAGAAAAATCATCCTGAAGGTACGAGCGTGAATATAGCGATTTCAAAAACTGACAGAAGAAAAATTGTGTGATTGGATTCTGTTAGATTTCATGAATCAACTGTCTATTATATTCACACCTAATTCACTATGGGCAAAATGGTCCATGCCCAAAAGATACATATAAATCAGGGAGGAAAGGGAAAGGGCCACGTATTTCATTCCCTCCCCAAGGGAGAGGGCGGGCTGCTCGAGCTTTCCGAGCTTCTTCAGCCACAACCATGGATTCCCAGCATACATACATACATTACGTATATATGCAAGGTCGGATTAAGGATGGATGTGGTCAGGATAGGATCGGAAGGATCGGAGTTAAGGTTCTGAGAGGGAAAATACTACCCCAGCATTCACCTAAGTAGCCGCACATGGTGTGCATATAAGAAGTGACCATGCCGCTACGTGTGTGTGAGGAAACCCCCTGAAAAAACCTCATACAAAGTAGACGGTAACGGGAATCGAACCCATTACCTGCCGTATGCTAAGCAGGTCGTGTCACCACTACGCTACCAGCTAGAGACATCAAGGAAACTATTCCAGTTCACAGATTTGTTTTTTTTAATAATGAAAAAATTTAAAGTTTGTTGACCTTTGTAAGTTTCAAAAGGTCATTGCGGTTCTCAAACGAAAGAATGAGCGTTATACCCCCAAAAAAAGCCAACGTTTTAACTAAAGAAGGGGTTGAATGATTTCTTTAGGAAGCTGCTGATGATCATTGGTTGCTTATATAAGGCAAATTGTAACAGTATTCGGTATCTTTGGGTGTTGTCGATGCGACGATCTCCTTCCTGACTATCGAAGACGTAGAAGATATGGGCAAATACGTTATTGTGATATTGCGCCAAAGAATTTAACAACAAGAAGATTTACCATAACCGATGATGGCTGCAGCTTCGAGTCCTGTACGTTGTACAGGAAATACATAAATCTACGACCTCAGAACAGAAAACCTGCGAATGTTTTTAACATACCTAAATGGAAAGTGCATTTCCCTTAATGCTGGTCAACACACTGATAGCGCTGTCCCAAAGCAAATTGCGAAATATTTAGGTTTAAAAGAACCACAGTTATATACCGGTCATTCTTATCGGCGAACTGGGGCAGGTGGATGCAGGTGGAGACATTATCTTAGAACTAAAGCTAGCAGGAGGATGCAAATCCAGCGAAATTGCTACGAGCTACGTTCATGATTCTATCAATAAGAGAATCGAAATATCTAGAAAATAATTTCCTAGCAGTGAGTCTACAAAGACTACGCCGTTCTCAGTTCCAGTCTCTGCACCACCCTCAACACTAGCAAATGGCTAAAGTTCTAACTATTGCATCGTCCAAAGTGTGTATTACCGGGAATAATAATTGTACGATGATTTGTAACATTTACGATGCACAATTTTCGAATATAAATAATACTACTAATTTGTAAAACGGGCAGTTAACTTGTAAAGATTTTACAAGTCAGTAACTTGTTAAAATCAACTTTCTTGATTAATACAGTGTTTTGGTAAATTGATGTTTACAAATGAGTAATATATATATATATATATATATATATATATATATATATATATATATATATATATATATATATTAAAAAGGGCACAAAATAATAAACAATGGGTTTATTAAAACAGGTAATACAATTTTACAGAAAATATATAAATAAGTTTCATTTTGTAAAGTTCTTTCGACGGTATCCTTATTGGTACCTATTCTTTCATCAACTTGTCAGCAAATTTTTTTCAAGTGAAAGTGTAAGTGAAAGTTCGAATCTGAGACTAGTTAAGTCCTTGGGAAAAGTACATAATAAATGAATCCGACCCGTGCGAAATCAGTACTTCTCAGGACTAATCCTGACGACGAAAGCAGAGTCCGATTCCGAGGCGTCACGCTACAAAAGCAAAAACTATGAAATAGGCCGATTACTCAACCAATATGAGACCACAGTTACAAAATACTTCTAATACAGAACCTTTATTGTTTCTCTATCGTTCATCTTGTGTCTTTATTGTACTTAGATGTGTCCTGCCTTCTCAAAAAAATTAAGACAATCTGTATAAAGTTCAAGATTTATAGAAAAATGTGTTTTTACCAAAACTTTTATAACGAATGTGTCCTTCCTGAAATATTGGATTCCAGGGTTCCCAGGGAAATGAGGATTACGGATATAGACCTAGACAGTATTAAATTTTTCTGTATACTTTTTGATTTATAGATTTAAACAAAATTTATGATTATTCCTTTTTTTTATTCTTTGTTGATATAGTATAAGATAAAGTAATAAATTATTAATACCTTGTTTAGAAGAAATTCATGTTTTTTAGATTGTGCGTGTATTTAATATGGAAATTAAAAGTAGTTTAGACGTTTCCTCCTTTTTACGAATATATTCAAAAATATTGACTAATCATAACACTAATGTGTGATCAATAACAAAGTTCAAAGTGACTATGATGCCAATTACGTAATAAAAAAAGCATAAAAGTTTTCTAGAATATATAGCATTACGTGATCATAAATGATAAATAAGTATCTGATGTGGAACACCATACGACCTTCAAACCTACAAAATTGAAATTGAACAAAATTATACAATTTTAATAACATTTTTTTAAGATAATTATGCAACCGTTTTCATAATAAGATCAATACGAAAATAACCAACATTGTAAAAACAAAAACAATTATCTATGCCAAACGGACGTTTAAAAGTTCATGTCAGACAGAAGTTAATAGACATCTGGATACTAGCTTAAAAAATGACAAGAAATGAAATAAATTTAATTATAATTTTTTACCTTCCAACCTATATATACATATGTAGGTATAGAAGGTTACGTAATCTACGTTTTGTTTACTGTCGCTAAATCGACTTATTCGCTGATTTTACGACTTTAGGCCAAGTTTGCTTGCGCGCGTGAGAGTGAGTGCGTGTGTGTGTGTGGATGTATGTTAGTATCCACGGTAACTCCAGAACGAAAAAAGTACTTGAAATGTTGTGTTTAGGCTTGCTTTCGTTTCACTTTGAGCTGATTAGATTATGGGAGAAATCCAGCGGCGGTGATGGGGGTTTATTATGGTCAGTTTTTGGTTTTTATCAAATATTTCTAAAACTGCTGCATATTTCAAAGATATAAAATTATACGGATGTAGATCTTAAATATATTGATTAATTGTGTTCTATGCAATTTTTTGTTACGACGCATAATTTAGCGGCAAAAAATTCATGTATTTAATAAAATTAATAATAATTTTTAATTACATATTTACCTTTGAACTTATTCGTTCATAACAAATACTTATAATTATTTACGTGTGTGTTTCTTTTCTTATTTTTTGTTTACGATGTACAGTGTGCCCCATTTTCGATGATATTTCAGGGAATCTCACTTACAAATAAAGATACAGAGTTGCGGTTTTCACAATACTATGCTACTTTGTTTTGAGAAGAACGTTGGTATAAACAAAAATTTCATAGCCCGCTACATTTCTGAGATGCAGGGCGAAATTGAAAGTCTTCCATTTTGGGACCCCCTTGTATCTCCGTTATCCTTTAATTTATGGTAAAGGTAAAAGTTGGTTCTTATACAGTTTTTTACGTAGAATCCAGTGGCATTTTTGCTATATACTGTCAATTTTTAGCTACAAATAAAACTTCTGGATTTTTAAAGGAACACACTGTATATTTTTCTTGTGTTTGATTGCAAATTTTGTAATATTTACAAAAATATATAATACATGATGTGTATTTTAAATAATAAACTTAAAATCTATGATTTCATAAAATCTGCGTAATAACATTGTGTGTATTCTATAGCATTAGAATTACTTGGTCGTGAGTTAATTATATTAGGATATTACGAACATAGAAATTTTTAAAGAACTAAATCAATTTTAAGGCAGAATAAAACTGAAAAACTTAATACAATATTAACTCGATGGTAACCCCTTAATAGATTTTCGCCTTAAAAGGACTGCTCAAAATGGTTGCAATTTTCCTGAACGCAATGTTGACATACAGTGGTTATTCTTTTTAAAGCATTTAAAATAATTATGGAACGTCTTTGCAAGTTTTGAAATGCCGCATTGGTGGGATTAAGTAGTTCATCTGTTGTCCGATGACGGGTACTATAAACCTAATTTTGCAAGTAGCCCCTATAAGAAATAGTTTAGAATGGATGGGTCAGGTGACCGTGGAGGCCATCTAATTGGTCCATGAGTTTTGCGGGAAGTATTGTCTAAAAACGGTCGAACAATTACAGCATTATGTGCGGGCGAGCCATCCTGTTGGAAATGTATCCTGTTAAGATGAGCTAAAGGAACATTGTCTAGTAACATAGGGATAACATCTTGCAAAATTTCAAGATATTTGTTCCCTGTAAGACTGCCTTCACAAATTCTGTATTCTATTTGTTTCCCCAAAATAAAACAAGCTACGCTAAATCCAAATCGACCCTGTTGCTCTCTTTCGAATAGCACATGATGTTTTTGTTGGGACCAATGCCTGGTATTATGCCTGTTGAAAATACCTGCACTCTAAAAGTAAGCCTCCTCGGACCATATTATAAATCTAGCAAAGTTATTATATTACCAATACGAATTTATTCCAAATACCAGTTGCAAAACGGTAAACGACGTTCTGCATCCCCAGGATGCAAATGGTGAACAATTTTAATCTTGTATGGCTTAAATTTATATTTGGTCAATATTCTTTGAACCCGAGTCTTTGGAACACCAATCTCCTGCTCTAGAACTCATGTTCTACCAAATTTTTTATTCGAGAAAACATTAAAAGACAAGGTTTCCTCCTTTCTGGATATCTATAAATCCAAATGATATTTAAATAAAAAATAAGTCCATATACGTCAAAAGATAAATAAGTATTCAAACAAACCTGTTGAAATACATTTGGAAGCTTCACGGGAGGTTTCATTGCTCTCTATAAAACAGACTAACATGCCATACTTTTCAAAATGTTGATAATTTCCATTTTCAGCTATTGTAACGAACAGCAAATATTACGCAGAGAATATAAATTTTATAATTGACAAGCGCTTAGCAAATAATCATTTAATTTTTCCAATAATCACGGCCTACTAATCCTAATGCTATATAATACGCTCTATGTTATTACGCAGATTTTTTGAAATCATAGATTTTAGGTTTATTATTTAAAATACACATCATGTATTATATATTTTTGTAAATTTCCAATCAATCGCAAGAAAAATATATAGGGCGTTCCGTTAAAAAAAAACATAAGTTTTATTTATAGCTAAAAATTGACAGCTTACAGCAAAAATACGACTACGCCATTGGATTCTACGTAAAAAACTGTATAAGAACCAATTTGTACATTTGCCATACATTAAAGGATAACGGAGATACAAGGGGGGTCCCAAAATGCAATATTTTCAATTTCGCCCAGTATCTCAGAAATGTAGCTGGCTGTGAAAGTTTTGTTTATACCAGAATTCTTCTCACAAAACAGCAGCACGGTACTGTGAAAACCGCAACTCTGTATCTTTACTCGTAAGTGAGATACCCCGAAATATCATCGAAAATGGGACACACTGTACATGTGAATTCATTGTATCTACTATTGACGCGGACTTATACATTATTTTTTGTAACCAAGACTAAATGAAAAATAAATAAATGAATTTGATTGTATCAATAACTTTATTAGTGTATAAATTTAAATAACGGTGGAGCTCTTTGATATTAGTTCTATCTCCATTTTCAAGTTCATTAGGACATTAGGACAAACCATCCCTTTCGTGACAGGTATAATTAAATTAGGTGGTATCATGCACATTTTATTTGTCACGCTCTCTTTATATTATGTTTGGTAACAATTTAGTGTGTGCAATTAAATTAGGAATTACGTCCTGGTCAATACATATCATTATACAATTAGAAAGATGGTTGAAGGAATAATAAGTTATATTGCCTTTTTCTCTCCTTGATAACATTAGGTAACTGTTCTGAGTAGTTCATGTCTTTTTTAGCCATAGAAGTTGTGTAATATGGTATAAGATATGCAAAGAATTTTATTAAAAGCAATGAACCGATATTCAGAAATTACAAAGATACACTCACATTCTTACACACAAACTCGCACTTAGTACTTCATTGCGGTTTTCAAATATTCGATGGTTACTTAATAATGTACATTTTCTTGCATATCGCAACTCATAAGAGAATAACTATATTTTGTTAAATGTGAATTATTTATGAATGAGGGTTCATTTCTTAGCTTTATACAAAAACTCTTCTAATATCTACATATTTATATCGACAAAGAATTTATTTGTAACATGTATTTCAATCTGTAAATTGGTTTTAATAATGTGCTTTAATCTTTTGTTCACTTACACATAAAACCTAAACCAATATGTAACCTAATCATAAAATGTCGCAATTCTCTTTTCTGCCCAAGTATTGCTTATACAACATCGTAAACGTTCTCCTTGGGAAAACATCCAATAATCCACCTAGGATATACCAGAAAAAAACACAATAAGCATATTTCTAAATCTTCTTTTTATTTGACAATCCACATTTATATGCGTATTGTTATGTATATCGATAATCTTGAAACTACCTACGGTTACTGATAATGTAACTGTAAACCTAAGAGTAAAATAGAAAAGTAAGTAGTCTTTATACACATGGTAATTGAAATGAATAGAATAAAGCAGTGCATGTTTGTAATAAAAAGTTGATTAACAGTGATTAATTTTATGTAAATGCACTATTAGGTAATTCCGCCTTTTAGTTTTACTAAGACTTCCAAAACTTAGTTTATTATTATGCGTTAACACTTGTGTACAGAGAGGGTTGAAATTTAGGCTCTCTCTGCGCTCTAGAAATTTTAATAACTTGAGCTCAAAGTCAATAAATTCTATACTCTAGAAACGGTTATATAAATAATTTATTATTTAAAACACTTAATTAACAATTTAAATGCACACAATTATTCATACGCTTATTTTACCATGTATCGCTAAGATCAAAGTCAAAGTTAAGATGTAACTAACCTTTCCTCCGCTTAAAGTTAAATAATGCTTTATTTTTTCATTAATTCATGCAAACTAACCATCAAACCAGTACTTTAAATTAATATACCAGTAACATAAATTTATTAAAACAACTGTCAAGCTACATGCAGGATTTCACATTTTATGTTCCAAAAAGTATACATGTTCTGATATGAAAAAATTTATGGGTTGAAAAATCGAAAAGTTAATTAAAACAATAATGTATGAATTTTAGTTTATTCTGTTGCATTTTAAATAACACATAACATGTTATGTTGTTACGATACGGAAGTGGAGTCTTTCTTTCTTGTAAAAATATGCAACTACTGTACTAAAATCCAAAATTATTGTACACTTATTGTTTTAGGGTAATTAAAATACTTATCTTTTTTGGGTTTTTAATGGTGTATTTTAAATTATACAATCTAAATGTTTCAATAACACTTACTTGGTCAGTAGTAATATTTGTTACAATTGTTAAAGATGTTGTAAACAATTTTATCAAAGTTGAAAAATTGAAACATAAACATCAGCCTGCTATTAATATTGCAGTTTGAGAAATTATAAAACCAACTATAGAAATAAATTTTAGTAAAGAATAACTAAGTCATTAAAAATTAAATATTGTTAAACTGTCTTAAAGATGACAAATCAGAACACTCTCTAACGGCGAAAGCTAACAAAGACAAATGTCAGCGAGAAAACACATTTAACAAAATCTAATCAAGTTATGATGTTAGTGTAAAGTAGTGAAAAATTTAAATTTCAAAATGATAGAAGAATTCACAAATATAAACATGACATCAGATAAAATAACCCAGTTAAATCTAACAAAGGAATATCTTTTTCAATAAGTGCAAATGTTATTAACAATGTAAAGCATAATACAGAACCTTATTTGTAATTTTTTTAAATTTTAATCTTAATTTCAACTACTTATGTTAAATTATAGTGCTGTGGTAACTTAACATATAATTGGTAAAGCATTTACTTTAAGGTCTAGGAAAAACACAGCAAAAAACCTAGACATACCAACAGTCAAAACTAAAATCAAAATTAAGACCTATCATTACGCCTTTTTTTAATTATAAAATGCCAAAACCTATTTAAACGGAGATTCCCTTCTAGTCTATTAAAATTATTAGGAATTTATATATTTCAATAGCTTCACGTTGTAAACGAACATAATAATGAGTTTGTCTTGAAAATATTTCCATATTGTCAAATTGAATGTCATGATTTAGATTATTCAAGACATGGTCAGCCACCGCAGACTTGTGCGGTTGACCTAATCCACAAAATCTCATATATTCTTTACGTCTTGTATCAAAGCTACGTTTTGTGGTTCCAATGCATACTTTTCCACATGAACAAGATAACTTGTACACTCCGGAAGATGATAATGGGTTTGACACATCTTTGAGGTGATCTTAAATGTTCTTTATAATGGATATTCACTTACAGATATTAATAATGTTATTACACCTTCTAGACGTAACTTTAAAGCAAAACCAGTTCTTAATGTTGGTACTGCTTTTCTTCCTTTTATAGCTAATGTTACAGATAGAATTGAAAAAATCCAAATTAAGTTTGGCATTAGGACATTATTTAAGATCACCTAATGATGTGTCATCCAATTTAACAATATGGAAATATTGTCAAGACAAACCCATATTATGTGCGTTTACAACGTGAAGCTATTGAAATATATAAGCACCCTAACCGTTTTAATATACAAGAAGAAAATCTCCGTTTAAATAGGTTTTGCAATCTTATAATTAAAAAAAGGCTTAATGATACGTCTTAATTTTGACTTTTGGTATATCTGGGTTTTTTGCTATGTTTTTCCTAGACCTTGAAGCAAGTGCTTTACCAATTATATATTAAATTAACACCGCACTATAATTTAACATAAGTAGTTGAAATTAAGATTAAAATTTAAAAAACTACAAAAAACTTTCTGCATTATGCTTTTCATTGTTAATAACAATTGCACTTATTGAAAAAGATATTTCTTTGTTATATTTAATTGGATTATTTTATCTGATGTCATGTTTATATTGTGAATACTTCTATCATTTTGAAATTGTAGTTTTTCACAACTTTACATTTATCTATTGGCAATTCATTATCCCTCTATCCATCCTCCTAAGTGTTTATGCTTTACATAGACTTATTATGTTCAGGTCCACAATCATACTGATTAGATTTTGTTAAATGTGTTTTTTAGCTTTCACTGATAGAGAGTGTTCTGATTTGTCACCTTTAAGACAGTTTAACAATATTTAATTTTTAATGACCTAATTATTCTTTACTAAAATTTAATTCTATCAAACTGCAATATTAATAGCAGGCTGTTGTTTATGTTTTAATTTTTTCACAACATCGTTTCAACATCTTTAACAATTTTAATAGATACTACTACTGATGAAGGTAACTGTAAGTGTTATCGAAACGTTTAGATTGTATAATTTAAAATACACAATTAAAACACCCAAAATAGATAAGTATTTTATTTGTTGCCTAATTTGAAATTGATATCTAAATATTACAAGTAAAACAAGAAAAAATTTACAATTTAATCAAAATTATGGAAATTTATAATATTCTATAAATTTCAAATGACATAGTGATGGATGGTTAAATTAAAATTTTAATTAGAAATGAATAACAATATTGAATTTTTATGAAAATGATTATAATTAATGGATATGGTATAATATTTGATTAATTTTGAAAAAGAATTAATGTTGTATTATGTTAAATCAAACATTATGTACATATTTCTTGCACGATTGAGCTTTTTCATTTATTTGCCATATCTGTTTCCAAGACAGTGGGATAAGTTTACTGGTTGCAAGGCCCAACTCGTCGGTAAGATTTTACTTACCGACGTCTTTTACTTATCAACATAAAGTTGTATATATATATATATATATATATATATATATATATATATATATATATATATATATATATATATATATATATATATATATATATATATATTAGGTACTATATTTCACAACAATAAGAACAAAAAATTTGGACATTTCTATTTAAAACGTCACTTTTGACTTTTCGTTTATTTAGTAGAAATTAAATAATTTCAATTGTGGTAAATTTAATACAATCGTGCAAAAAATAGTATGAGCATCACGAACATTAACATCCCATACTGTTCTTGATACTCAATATACTATAACTTCTCATATAAAATTTACTTTATCAATATGACTTTTGAGTTTAAATATTTCGGTTTATTTTATCAAACGAATTAAGAAAATGTTATTAAAAGTGAGTATGTGTAGAGAACATTCCAACTGCTGAAGATTACGTGTCGAAAAGGAGCCGGCATAAGCTGACAACCATGTAGGACGGTATGAGCACTCTATTGCCCAATGAGAAAGAAAATTCCTCATAACGGCGAAAGAATTTCCATAAATTAGGAATGAACGGCATAGAATGTGGAAATCAATCGGAAACTACCACACTAAAGGCCCCGAGAGCAAATATGAAGAGTCGATTTCTTGTAAAAATTTCCGGAGGTAAAATAGTTCCCCGTTCGGAACTACGGGTGGGGACTGCTCGAGATTCTACTATTCTAAAGGAGGACAAAAAACAAATAATAAAAAAAGAAAAACCACTGGCTAAAGATTTTAAAAACCAGAAGGAAAAGAAACATTTTGAAGTGATAAGATTCGTCACGTGAAATGTTAGAACTCTTCTACAAAATGGTAAATTACTTAACTTAATAGCAGAAATGGAAAGTACGAAGCTAAATGCTCTAGGAATATCTGAAATGAGATGGCCTGATAGTGGAGATTTCTGGGAAGATAATCACCGTATCATTCACACGGGAACTATAGAAAATAAACCAGATCAAGGTGGAGTAGGAATTCTGTTCAAAGCTTTTGGCAAAAGAATCAAAGGGTACATAAAATGTGACGGCAGGATAATCCTAATAAAAATTGAGTCCCACCCTGTAGACACGATAATAATACAAGCATATATGCTTGCTAAATATAATGAAGAAGAGGTTGATAAAGTTTATGAAACCTTGAACAAACTGATAAAAGACACCAAGGCACGTGAAAATTTCATTGTCATGGGCGACTGGAATGCTGTTTTGGGAGAAGGCAGAGACAAAAGATACCAAGGACTTTTTGGGCTTAGCAACAGGAATGAGCGAGCTAATAAACATCATCCTAAGAGAAGATACACATGAATATCACCTAGCAATATAATGAGATCATAAATATACTATATCTTAATAAAAGTAAGATATAAGAACCAACTTAAGGACTGTAGAAGCTATGCTAGTCTTGACATTGATTGTGACCGCAACATTGTAATGGCAAAAAGCTTACTGAAATTAAAAAAGTTGACCAAAAGAAAAGGAAACAAATGGAATTTAGCAAAGTTGAAAGGTATTGTTACAGTAGCGGACTATGAAAGAGAAACCGATCTTGATAGAAACGTTATAGATTGTAACGACACAAACGAAGAGTGGAAAGAATAATAGGAAAGCTAAACCGGAAGCCAAAAATAATTGGATGACAGAAGCAACAATGAAACTAATAAAACAAAGACGTGAAAAAAAATTACAAAAGTGAAGAAGGACAACGAACTTACAAATTCCTTCGAGATAAAATAAAGAGAGAATCAAGAATAGCGAAAGAAAACCACTATCAAAAACAATGTAATGAAATGGATCGCTGCATAAAAAATGGAAATATAGAAAAAGGATACGCAAAAGTAAAAGTAAAATATTTCTTTAGTAGTAGAAGCGGGAAAAGCGTAACAATACAAGCAGAAAATGGGAAAATGCTTTTCAAAAACAATCTGATCAGTAACAGATGGAAAATAATATTTACAAACTCTATGCAGTGGAAATAGCGATGATCTTGTTTAAAAAAAAAACGAATTAATTGACGGAGAAGGCGAGCTTGGAGAATACTATGGTCAAAATTCAATGACGGAGTAGAAAAAGGTAAAACTAGAAAATCGCCTGGCGTTGACGTAATCCTTGCTGAATTACTGAAAAATTGTGGAGAATCAAGTAAAACAAATCTTTTTAAAATGACATCAAAAGTATTTATACGACTCAGGAACAATATCAGACGACTTGAAAGAATGTAGTAACATTACCCAAGAAACAAGGCGCCACAAAATGCGATAACTTTAGAACTCTCAGTCTGATATCCAATGCCTGTAAAATTTTAACAAATATAGTGTTGAAAAGAATAGAGCTCACCATAGATAAGTTTCTCACAGAAGATCAATTTGGTTTCAGACAGGGAAGAGGCACTCGAGAAGCTCATCAGCCTTGCGTCAAATTTCCGAAAAAAAGGCTAAAGAAGAACTAAGTTACATATGTGGCATTCGTAGACCTGGAAAAAGCTTCCGTGGCGAAAACTATTCGAGGTTAAAAAAACAGGTCTAAAGTATAAGGATAGAAGGATTATATGGGCCCTATATAAAGAAGTGGCAGCGGTCAATAGATGTGGAAACGTAGAACATACTAAAATTAAATCAGGGGTGAGACAAGGCTGCTCGCTCTCTCCAGCCCTATTCAACTGCTATATACAATCTGCTTTAGAAGAAATGGGGGATGAGCTGATGACATAGCACTAATTGGAGATAATGAAGATCCTACTGAAGCTGTGATTACAATGAAATACATACTGAACACATATAACATGAGTTTAAACACAATCAAAGCAAAAATTATCACCAAACGAGAAGCTCAAACCAACATAACCATCGACGGGACTGCAATAAATAACGTCAAGCGTCTCCCATACCTTGACAGAAAAATAACACAAGAAGGGAAATCATCCAAAGAAATCTCAAGTAGAATACACTTAGCCAGGCTAGAAAATAGCATGGAGAGACCATATAACCCACAAATAAGTGCTCCTTAAAATAGACAACTAAAGATCACAGTATAGATCACAGTATAGGTGTGAGAAGAGACAAATGGGTAGATCACATAATAAAACGCGACGGACTCCTCTATAACATCATCGGCAGAATAGTTGAAGGTATCAACTCTAGAGGAAAGCAAAGGAATAAATGGGTAGATGATATCATAAATGACATGAGTTCTGGAACCTATGTAGAACTAAAAAGAGTTGCCCAAGATAGAACAGAACGGAAGAAAAGATGGAGAAATATGCTGCAGACCAATCAATAAACTGAAACCAAATAATAATAGCATTTAAATCTATGGAAACGAATTTTGACATCTCATGTCAACGTCAAAAACCAAATTTAATAAATTATACAAACAACAAAATAATAGGCTAACATTGACATTAAAAAACAGTTATAAACCTTTCTCATGTTGTTTCAGATTGTGCTATTGAAGCGCTTGAAATTTTGCGATAACATCAAACGTAAGTAATACCTTTCGAAGATATAATTAATAATATTAAAATAGAACAATTTTTGGAACCAGAGACATCGGGAACTACAAAAATGTTTCTTTTAAAAACTAAAGAACTTATTAAATTATCGTCTATTCCTGAAGAAATAAAAAGAAACTAATCAACTCTGAAGCTATTTCACCAAACTATGTGATTTACCAAAACTCCGTAAACATAATATTCTTTTAAGGCCTATTGTTACTGAAAGTGCTTCTCCTGCATATAATCTTGCAAAACATATTACATTTTTATTACAACCTCATACAGGCAACACACCCCATTATATTAAAAATTCTTCTGACTTTGTTGCAAAAATGCATAGCTTCAAAATTGAAGAGGATGATAGAATGGTCAGTTTTGATGTTGTTTCGCTTTTTACAAAAGTGCCTCTAAAGGAAACTATTGAATACATCGATCATCTTTTTCCAAAGGATATAACCATTCTTTTTCAGCACTGTCTTACTACAACTTATTTTCAGTGGAATAATAAATTTTATGAACAGATTGATGGTATAGCAATGGGTAGTCCCCTTAGTGCTGTTATACGTAATTTTTACATGGAAAAATTTGAAACATTAGCGTTACAAAGTATGGTGTGGATATATAGATGACACATTGGTTATTTGGAGACATGGAGAAGAGGTACTGCATGAGTTTTTGGTTTTTATAAATGATATACATCCGAGAATTCAGTTTACCATGGAGTATAGAAGTTTACCATTTCTTAACATATTAACATCTACAAATAAAAATAATAATTCACAATCCTTCAAGGTTTACAGAAAACCGACACACACTGATACATATCTTCATAAATTATCCAACCTCCAACCATGTCAAAAAATTTGTAGAATTAAATCTTTAGTAGATCGAGCAAAACGAATTTGTGATCCTAAATTTTGGAAAGATAAATATAAACATTTTCCAAATCCTTACATGATAATGAATATTCACTTACTGGTATTAATTAATTTTAATAAAAAAATAAATAATGTCTAGAAGGTGTCCTTCTAGACATAACATTAAAGAAAAACAGTTCTTAATATTGGTTCGGATTTTCTTCCTTTTATAGATAATGTTACAGGTAGAATTGAAAAAATCATAATTAAATATGGCATTAGGACTGTGTTTAAATCTGGAAGAAAAATTAAAGAACATTTAAGATCACCTAAAGCTGTTTCAAACCCATTATCATCTTCCGGAGTGCATGAGTTATCTTGTTCATGTGGAAAAGTATACATTGGAACGTAGCTTTGATACAAAACGTAAAGAACATATGAGATTTTGTAGATTAAATCAACTAGAGAAGTCTTCGGTAGCTGACCAAGCCTTAAATAATCTAAATCATAACCTTCAATTTGAGAATATGTAAATATTGTCAAGACAATCTCGTCATTATGTTCGTTTAGAACGTGAAGCTATTGAGATATATGAACATCCTAAAATTTAAACAGAAAAGAAGAATATCTCCGTTTAAATAGTATAATGGTAAGTCTTGGTTTTAATTTTAATTATGTATTTTTTCTAGACCTTAAAGTGAATGTTTTGCCAATTATTAGTTAAATTGCCACATCACTATAATTTAACACATAAGTTCAATCTCATATTGAAGCTTTTCACACTTAAATCATAACTTGATTAAATTTTGTTAAATTTATTTTTTGGTTGATATTTTTCATCGTTAGCCTTTGACCGTTAGAGGGTGTTCTGATTTGTCTTCTTCACGACAGTTTAAGAATATTTAATTTTTTAATGATCTAGTTATTCTTTACTAAAATTATATTCCATAGTTGGCTTTACTCGTTTATCAAACTGTTATATTAATAGCAGGCTTATGATTATGTTGTAATTTTCAAATTTGACAAAATTGTTTCAGCATCTTTAACAATTTTAAGTGATAATATTACTATTAACAAAGATAAGTGTAAGCGTTATCGAAACGTTTAGAATGTATTACAAATACACCATTAAAAACCCAAAAAAAGGTAAGTATGTTAAAACAAACATGAAATTATTTATATAAAACGAGATTTAAACGTATACACCTTACTTTTGATTGAACATCAAAATGGCTTTGTATATAATTTTACTTGTCACAATTGAAAGTATACTTTCCTGATTTGTGTCGAGGAAATTGAAATGTTGCGCCAATAACATTATTTTACTACTGCTACAAACTGGTTTTACTACCGAATAATGCTGCTTATAACTCATTGTGTAGAAGGAATAAATTATTTATATCACCCCAATACAAGAGATTACCTATCTATTAGATTGATTTAACTGTTCAAAGAGGAAATTTATCTTTAACACAAATAATAAAAGGGTGAAACCAATTTTTATCAAGTTTACTGTCAGTCCTAAAGATAGCTTTTGTGCTAATGACTTTCTCTACTATTATGCTTTACATTCCAACACGTATGTTTTTTAATACAATATAAAACAGAAGTAACTATGTACTATCTATGCTTAATCTTGTGAAACAAAAAAAATGCACCTTCTCTTGCTATAAAATTGTGACATCTCAAAAATCTGCGTACTGCTATTATCCCTATTTTTAACGGTCTCTCAGCCAATTCAAAATTGGAAAAATATAAAAAAAATCAAAAAATGGTCTTTTGCTTAGTAGTTTGCAATGTAAGTGGTATAAATCTAGCGCAGATTCATAAATAATCAACTGAATAGTCATAACTGATGTTGATGTTACGGTTTTGAAACAAGCTTCTGTTTCGTTCTATAATATCCATCTTGTTGCTGTAAGGTATCGGATTTAGTGTGAGATTTGAATGATATAGTTTCAGCTAGGATTTGAAAAGATATTGAAATAAATTAACACAAGATTTGGTTAGGTAACGGTATTGTTTCATTTGTATTTTGTAACGTAACCGTTATTATTGTTACAATTCCTAAATGACCTAATGACCTAAATTGAATATTGATCTAATTTTGTTTAATCGATAACATTTGCTTCGCTGAAGGTCGCATTGCTAAAGACATGAATTGATTTTCAATGCATAAGCATGTATTGAATCGTCATGTTAGTTGATTTGACAAATTGAAAGAGGATATATGCAAAATGAGCAAATAATTTTGAGTGCACAACAACTAATCTCAATTTTAATTAAAAATAAATCTTCCAAAAAATTAAATTAAATTCATACGAAACAATTTTAAACATATGTTACGGTATAAACTAGCAGTAAAACTGGATAATAGGTAAAATTGGGTTGGTGGTTGTGGGTTCGTGTTACTAAATTTTGCGCGCCTAGGATTAACTCTCTTACCTAAACGTAATCACATGTGGCCTTGGGACCAACATATCCTCACTATAACCTGAAAGGCTACAAATAACACCCCACGCTTGTCTAAAATAATTGCGTGCTGCAAAATCAGTCGCTACTCTGATCAAAAACAACAATTCTGGTGTTACGTTACTTTACTTACTAAATCTGATTTTTCATGAAACTATACTTCTAAGAAAACAGCTCACTTCTCTTCAATTTACAACCAATTGAAATTATATCGATCAATCCGCTACAAAATATGCATGATAACTAATGCATGAACGCATCTTTCGTTAAACGTTACTTTATAATTAAATCATCAATTGCTAAACTTTCGAATGTAATTACTTACACTTAAAATGCACATAAATACTGTGCTGTACACGAAATGGGGTTCACAGCTGGATCCACATAAAAAAAACACCCAAGTTCGTTAACCTAAGGATATGTATTATAAAATCACCACCTCCGAGATCACTACACAATCGTTACATTAATTTCTTTCTATTCCAATTAAATCACTTAGTTTACTTAATAGGCGGTTATACTAGCTAGTTTCAACGTCGGACTTTACTAAAATTACTGTAAATATTACTCGTATGGCAAAGTAACAAATATTTATAACAAATAAGTTCCGTTCCCCTCGTAACTCAATGGTCATATTAAATTTCGGTACCAAATAGTCTATACAAGAAATCAGAAGAGTTCACATAAATTTGATTATAGCACGGATGAATATGCTTGAATTAAAAAATTTAAACTATCGAATACTAAGAAATTAATCTTAAAAAAATAAAACAACAACGTATGCAACCGTTAGAACATACAGAAAAAAAACACAATACTTTATTTAAATTGTCAATCACTAAAATCATGTGAACAGAATTGATTACCTTAACTTTGATCACCCCCATTTGTTATACAGGAACCTGGTGGAATCTATAGCATGAACTATGCGACGGTCTCGGCAATGTGATAGAAGTGGTAACTACGCTCAAATCCCCAACTCGTGAATGTCTCACCTTCCAAGTTGGGTTTTGATTGATATCATAATCGGTTGTATGATACAGTAATGTTTATATTTACACGTCGCTTGTTAACTTTACTCTAACTATATACAAGTTCCATGTGGCACTTATTTAAAAAAAGGTTTATTTATTTACAGCAAGTTATTCGTTATCGGCAAACTGTCAAATTACTGTCTGGAATTAGAAACGAACGTTTGTTTTTTCCGAACAAGAGTGATAACTACTCCAAAGAACAGAGAAAGCACTAGGAAATAACGCTTAACAGCTTCTTGAATCCCGACAAAGTCCCTTTGACAAACCTCACTTAACGATAAATCAATCTCGTGTTGCTTGAACGGCACAATAAGATCCCTTCAAAGGGTTGATTGGAGATACTGCCCTTCTAACGGAAGTTCTTTCAACACAGATTTTGGGTAACACCGTTCCTCAATAATTCACTGGGTGCTGTAACGGTAACTTGTTAACGCCTCTACGACTACATTAAGGATCCCTACGCCACATTAAATTCTTTATATCCTTACTTTAATTAGGCCATCATTAAAAGGTTACTTAAATTTTCCTAATACGCGGCAAAACGAAGCAAACTCGAGAGCCACGGGAAAAATTGCTTTACAAAAAAAAACATTTCGTAACTAGCGGGTGATATCAATGTAACCGATATCCTGGAAATTAAAGTTTTCATAACGACGCTGGACCTTAACGCCCTGTTCCTAAAAGCGAAACTGTTTGTTCAAAACAAAACAAAATGTATCGGAGCATTCCGCCTATTCGTCGCTTAAATCGTCTTAAAACTGAACTATGTGCTGTTCTACACTATATTCAAATACAAAGCAACATTTAATATGTTCTGTAATTTTCCTCTGACGTAGTTTAACGTAAACGACTATATTTAGGGATATCTATAAAATTACTCTTATTTACAAAGAAATAATTAATTCCCAACCAAATTAGTAAAAATGATTTCACTAACTATCGATACCAATAACCAAAATCACATTTTAATTTTAAACGATCGCTATTTGTAAAAATTCCGAATACTTCCCAAATACGTGAAAACAAAAGTAAAGTAAAACGTTACAATTGAAAAGCTTCCCAAACATTTATGTTTTACAAGTTGATTTGCATCAACTGCTACGTTTCAGATGTACGATGCTAATCAATTACTTAAAATTTCGAAAACTACGGCAAATATTTGAGAAAATCACGACCACATGACACCTAAGTACAAATAATTGTACATGTTTGAAAACAAATACCGAAGTCATTCAACTATAATTGTATTTTATAATTATAACAAAAAGTGGACTCTTACTTAACTTACTTAACGCTTTAAGTATAAACGTTTATATTCAAAACTTAATCCTAAAATGACAGATAATGGCGAATAACACATATGCACCAATTTTAATATGGGCAATATTCCCTTAATTAATTTCAAGTAAACATACATTGATTAACATGAGGTCGTAACTTGTCTTTGCTAAACAACACCGAATTAGTTCTCCCTGCCAGGTTTAGTTACTAAATCTGAAAATTACAGAAACAATTATTCTCTTTATGTATTTAACAAGTAGAAACTTGACTATGGCTTAATGCACTTTTCTATGGAGTTGAAGAATTTCCATATATAAAAATTAAAAATAAGCGGGTAGAGTATTCACAATTTCCACACTCATTTTATTACATCAAATATGGATTTATAATTTTGGACATAACCAATCTTTTTAATCCAACGTTTAATTACTACAAACCATTTACTGTTTTTACCACTATCTAACCTTAAAACATTATTGACCTGGGGTTAGGCTTGCTGTATAATTATTAAGCATAGCGAGTATTGTTAAAACACATAAATCAATGTTAGCAGTAACACTATCACTTCAAGAGAGAGAGAGAGAGAGACTACGCCCTTTTTGGTGGGAATGTCAAAATCATGCGATGGTGTCAAGTTCACCGTTCCTTATAACTGAATCAGGGCATGTAAGTTCATATAACAATTTTTATAAATCCAGTTCGTGAAACCGAGAGGAAATCTTAGCCCAACATTCATTCAATATCATTAACTCAGTCAAAAAAAATCCCAACGTTGGTCGATTCCTGAAAATCTAAAAATAGAACCAATTCCTGGAAATCTGAACGGGCCTTAGTCCAAAGTCCAATAACCTATTTACCACCTAGGACCGTAAGTTGGTTGGTTTCTAGAAAATCCAAAAATAGAAATAGTTCAGTTCATTAACCTCTTAAAGCCCACGCCCTGGCGCCTAATGTTCAACGTGTCATATTCGATTCTTAGAAATCTAAAAATAGAACGAGTTCCTGGAAATCCCAAAGATCACTGACTTTTAAAAGGGACCAAAGAGTAGAGATAGAGAATTGCCTGACGATTCTTAGAATCTAAAAATAGAACCAGTTCAATGTTAATTGACCTCTCTAAGGTCGTTGACTTAGACCACAGTTCATTAACCTAGACAGATGTTGGTCAATTCATAGAATTAGTTCTCGCAAACGGCCTAAGGTTCATTTACCTGGAACTGGAAGTTGGCCGATTCCTAAAAATCTAAAAATAGAGACAATTCCCGGAAACGGTAGTCCAAAGGTACACGACTTCATCAGGGTCACTGATCTGTAACTAATGTGGTAGTTCATTCAACTTCGAAAGAGACCAATGAAGTTTTCGGGGGAAAATCATTCTTATTAGCTTCTCAAAAAATAGATAAATTGTAAGATATGAAGGTTCATTAACATCAATTTATGCAAATGGGTGTATCTTAAAGAATGGGAAATGCTTAAAGATGGAGATTCCTTTCATGATTTCATAATGATTGAGCATATGTTATATAAATGTTGATAGTTTACGATATCAGGGTGTCAAATTTTCGTAATTTTTTCAATTTTTTTTTTAATTTCTCTTAGTATTCTAAATTTATGTAACTTCAATTTGGTATACTTACTACGCTTAAGAAACGTAATGTTTAGGACACTATGACCCGTCATAAAATTTACAGGCTGTAGATCTTTCTCGGATCATGTACCCCTCAACTCATATGAGCTTTTTTTGTGGGCCGCCCCTGACCTCTGGAAATTAAGTGCAGCGAATGGATCTTCATTTTGTCAACTTTTTTGTCTCTTGGATTTTTTAGATGAAAGCACCGTTTCTGAGATAATTGAGGAAAACCAATTTAGACTCGATTACAATAATTTTCGAATTTGCTAGTTTGATTAAGTAGGTTTATGTCAAAATCTAAAACGCTACAAATAAATTATTTGAATGTCCAATTGTTTGCCAGTAATTTCGTTGCTTTTAAGGCCATAAAACAAGAAATTTATTATTGTTTAAAAAAATTAATTATGCCGCGTCATAACGAATTTACTAATTAAGAAATCCGTTATAGGCTGTGCATTTTTGCTTAAACAAATTTTAATGGTTTGGCTGCTTCACAAAGATATATAGAGCGATATCCAAATCGAACACAACCAAACCACTAACTATTTAGAAGCCTCTAAAACCGCTTGGGGAAACAGGCTCTATTCGTCCAAAAAGGTCGGTCAGAAGTAATAAATGTAGATCAGCATAAAGAAGTTATCGTACGGGTTTCAGATGATAGAGGTTTAACTACTAGCCGCTTGGGCAACGCAGTCGGGATAAGTGACACCTCGGTATGGAAAATATTACCCCAAGAGAATCTTCACCCCTATCGTTACATTCCCGTACAAAATTTACTACCGGAAGATCTTCATGCTCGCTTGCGATTCGACCAATTTTTAAGGGTACAACACAGCGCTGATCCATATTTTTTAAGTTCAATTTTATATACCGATGAGGGAACATTTACGAGGCTGGAAATTTTTGATTTTGATAAAACCCACCACTTATGGTACTCCGAAAAAATCCCTTTGATATGAAAGAGTGAAGTTTTCAACACGAGTTCAAAGTAAACGTTTGGTGTGGGGTAATTTCGGATTTTTTATAGGTTCGTTTAGACATATACTATATATATATATATATATATATATATATATATATATATATATATATATATATATATATATATATATATATACACACATAGGGCCAATAGTGCCTGAGTGGAAGATTGAGGGTTAAAGTTTGTGGATGGGATGTAGTGGGGCTACGAACCTGAAATATTTTCACTTGAATCGCAAAGTTTATACAGGGCAATTTATATCAAAGTTACTTCCTGTATATTATTGCATATTTAGATTACTTGGTCAATTCTAGTGCGACTTGTAGACGTGTGAAAAAAATATCGCTATGATCACAAAACGTAGAATGCCATGACTCTGCGTGGTTACTAGACAAGAAATGTACTATTCAAATCCGAATTGTTTTTGTGTTTAGCGAAATTACCTTGTCAACTTAGAAAATTTCAATCAATTGCAATTTGATTGTTTTCAAATGGAACGGCTATTTTTTTCATTTTTGCATCAAATGTGAAATTTTTTTACCTTTCTAAAGATATAAATTTGTCGGTATCTATCCTTAGTAGATTTATTTTAATTTCTCAATTTCTGTTTATGTTGCTGTATTTTTCAAATTTTTAATTTCTATGAGTGATTAGCAGGCTGTGAATGATAAACCAATTCTGCCACTTGAACTTTACTTTGACATTAGGTAGTAGTTCGTGCTGCTATTTCTAGATAGAGTTTTTTTTGAGTAGTTAGAATTAAGTTTAATTGATAAAAACGGCAAGTTTTTCTTAAAACGTAATGATTGAAATGGTTTTTATTCTTGGAAAATGCTCTAGAAATCCATTCCTAGCTAGTCGAGTATAGAAAGCAAGACATCCTGACCGGGAGCGTTATCCAAGGGAAGAATCATTCAAAAATCTGTTAGAAAGGTTTATTGCGACAAGAAGAGCTCATTAACTTGAAAACCAGGAAAGGCTTAGGAATTCTTCGAACGAAGAAAGACAATCAACTCAATATTTTAACTACAGTACTAGAAAATCCTCATACAAGTACACGACTACTCGAAAGATATTTTCAAGTAAGCAGAACGTTTTTCAGAAGAATAATAAAAAAAAAACAAATTTCATCTTTATCACATCCACATTAAGAGCTCAAGGAGACTGATTTTCAAAAGAGGGTTAGTTTTTGCAATTTGGAACAACGAAAGTTAAATGAAAATGCACAATTTTTGGATATGATCATGTTTACAGACGAGTCTACATTCCACCGCAATAGTTTGTTAACCAGCACAATTTTCAATATTACTCAGATGAAACCCCCTCACTATTTCCGCGTTCATAATCAAGAGAAATTGTCAATTAATGTTTGGACAGGCGTATTCGGTACTTCAGTTGTTGGTCCCTTTTCTTCGACGGTATTCTAAATTTGAATTAGTAGTTGAATTTCCTCAATAATAAATTATTTGGACTCCTTGAAGATGTACCACTCGCTCAAATTAGGAAGATGCATTTTCAGCAAGATGGCGCACCTTCACACCGTGCCCGTATAGTAAGTGAATGGCTTAATCGTACATTTATTGAAAATTCAATAGAAAGGCATGGGCTAACACGATGGCCAGCCAAATACTTCTCCACTTGATTCCTTTTTGTGGTGGTACGTCAAGGAACAATTGTGTCCTGAACTACCAACCACTGCGCATGATATGAAAAATATAATTCGAAACGTTTTTGCAACTACCAATCCAGTAATGTTAAATGGGGTTAAAAATTCTTTTCGTCGTAGAATGCAAGTTTGCTTAGAACAAGGTCGTAGACATTTTGAACATTTATTAAAATAATTTTTGTTTTCATTTTATTTATTTTAGCTCATAATTTTGTGTTTTTGTGTTTATGTGTCTACTTAATAAATAATGTTTTATGAAATTTCGAAATTAAAACATGATATATACATATAATATATATATATATATATATATATATATATATATATATATATATATATATATATATATATATATATATATATATATATATATATATATATTCTCATTCCGGCCGTTGATGCATGTTCTAGTCTCTCCATTCCCTTGGTTCGTAAAAGAACCATTAGGTCGTTGACGGCGTTTCGGTCAGGTCCCACTAGCCATTATCACGTCTTTTTTGATCTGCTTCGCATGACTTATGTTAGATTGAGTTCCAGACTTCTGTTTATTGAATGTTGATTCAGAGATTCGGTTTAGAAATGAACCAATCAAAAATCTCTTTACTTATTATAATATATATGTGGATGACATCTTTGTTGTTTTGAAGGCGATGATAATCAACTATAAAAATTGTTTCAGTTTCTAAGTAATTTTATATCATAACATAAAGTTTACTATTAGAGCAGATAAAGGAGTCATTCACTTTTTCATGATTTACGCTGTTCGGATTGGCGCTTCGTACATTTGTCGAACTCGAAGGAAATTCAGCTCCAAAATTAAGGAACACTTTTTGCAGGAAATACAATAAGAGTAGCTTCAAATCAAAGACTTAAATTTCGAAGTAAGTAAACCTCGTTATTTTTAATTTTAATTTAATTTTATATTCATATTTATTTACAACCACTTGAAGATCTCTCATTGAACCCAGATCTTGATTTTGATTATATTTCAGTTCTAAAAATCTCTACTCCAGGAACTTCCACAAAATTCATAGTTCAATAACATGCACTTTGTTACTGTCTAATATTATCAAGAACATAAAGGATTAAAATGTTCCTCAAAAGATAATATAACGTTAATATATTGAATAGTCTGAATGAAACTAGTTTCGGTTTACTAAATCTAGTACAAATACAAATAATAATAATTGATACCTTCAGTACATAATATTCTAAACAAAACCAAACATGGAGCATCTATTTGCATTTATAGCAAAGGATTTCCGTAATAAATCAATGAGAACAATGAATTCTCTTGTGCCGCTTTTTATAAGTGTTATCCTAGTAGGCAATATAAATTTTTATATCTTTAAACTTTTTGTTTTTAACAATTGTGAACCTGAACAGGCTAAATTTGGCCTATCGTGCTAAAGCACTCAGGAACACTTAGGAGGATGGATAGAAGAACATTGAGTTGCCCATAGATGCCTACGAACAACTACCTTAAACTTTTTCATATCATAAGTGAGAGGAAAATAGGAACTAGGAGATCATTCCAGAGTTTAGAAGCCGTGTAGAAGAATCTGGATTGCGCCCGTTTGGTCCGACAAGTGGAGATTTGTACTGCCTACTGATGATATGAATGATCGAACGGAGTATTGCTAGCAAAGGTAGCCACAGATAATATTAAAGAGTGTAATAATGTAATTCAGTAGTGCAATAGCCATTGTAATACCGATAATACAAAGAAAGAAATAAAACAGTTCTTCTATGCTCTCTTTTGGATACGATCAACGATATCGAGAGCGTATTGGGGAAAACCAACCCAGAGGTGAGAACTATGTTCTAGATGGGGTTGAATTTGGGCCTGATACAGCAGAAAGGGTTGTAGAGAGGTAAATTACTACTTAGAGCTGTACAAAAAGCCTATTTTACGAGCAGTTGTTTTGGTAGCTGACAATATGACCAACCCACGATAGATTTGAAGATACAGTCATTCTCAACGGAGTAATAGAGCCTGAAAATTTAAGATCTGAGCCAATCTTAAAACAGGAAATGATCCCTCTTATTTGGCGGACACAAGGCAACACTGAGTTTTTTTCTTAAATTTAACTAGATTATTGCTTCCCCATTCGAGAATACATTAAATGTGTCTGTTGGTTGAATTTGCCATTTCATTGAGACGTAGAAGGTAGATTACCATTATGAGTAGACTGAGATAAACTACAATGAAGAGTACTGTCGCCAGCAAAGCAATGGATCGGATTAGTTGTTGAGGGAATAAGGTTATTTATGTATAGCAGGAAAAATGTAGGCTCTATAACTGATCCCTATGGCACGCTCACGTTAATGATAACTTCTTTTGAGAAACAGTCATAAACTGCGACACGTATTCGTCTTTTATCAAGTAAACTAGAAACCCAGTTGATGAGTGTATCATTTAACACAAACGAGGTGAGTTTGGCAAGTAAACGCTTATACCAAACTTGGTCCAATGGCTTTGAGATATATAAAACGACTACAACTGTTTCACCGGATTGTTCTAATGTATTATTCCAAGCTTGGGTACATTATATGAAAGAAAATTACCTGTTGAACTACTCTGTCAAACCCATATTGGTGGTCACTAAGGAGTTTGCTAGTTTCAAGGAACGAGGGCAGTTTCTGATTGATGGATTTTAGACAAAATGGAAGTGAAGGTAATTGGTCGATAGTTTGAGAGATCGGTCTTATCGCCTTTTTTGTGGATAGGTTAAAATTTGCTAACTTCCATGATGAAGCAAATTCCCCAGAGGACGTAGAGGTCGAATAGAACTTAGATAGCTCTGCAACATTTCTTTAAGGCAATAGCTGGGATACCGTCTGGGCCAGTCGTCTTATTGAGATCAAGCCTACTGATAATGGATTCTAGGAGCTTGTACCAAAAATGTATCGCTTTCATAGCGTATGAAGAGTAACTGACTAGGGGTACATCTTTTCCAGAATCATTGAGACACGAGCTTGATTCAAATAAAACCACAAAAGCATTGGATTTGTCTACAGAATCAGCAACCACAGATCCGTCAAAAGATGTCAGGGGAGGAAATGAAGATGTGCCAAAGTTTTTACTAATGGCTATAGCTAAAGACCAAAATTTACGACTGTCCAAAGGACATGTAGCAGGTTTATTGCATTTTCGTTATTGAAACAATTTTTTGCTTTAGTGATGACATTTTTGCAGGTATTTCTAGTACGAATGTATTTCACATGACTATCGACCGTTTTATTAGATTTCTATTTAATATAAGACTAATTTTTCAAAGATATTGCATCAGCACTAGCTTTGTTGAACCAGCGTTGGGAACGTAAATGTCCTATACGATTCTGTTTTTTTGGGAATATATAACTCCCAAGATGACTGAAAGAGCAATGTCCGTAGAAGAGGACTACTTACAACAATACTCATACGATGGAAAGTTTGCAAAGGAGTCTCGTAAATCACTAATCAGCTCATTTAGAACAAGGCTCTTTTAGTGTTGCGAATAACAGCGGAATTAGGGACCGTAGAAATTATTTCTATTAGACCATGGTCAGATAGACCTAGTGGGGAAAGAAGGAAAGTTTTATAAACAAATGGGTTTGCTCTAAGAAAGAGATCTAGAAGATGAGGAGTATGGCTAGTGTTACCAGGGATTCTTATGCATTTAGAAACCATTTGTGTGAGATCACAAGCAACAGCAAATGTTTCTGCACTATGACCAGCTGGATTATTAGTAGATGAAAATTGAAGCCAATTAGAGTTATGAACATTGAAATCTCCTACAATTGATGTCTCGCAAGATGGAAAATGAGACAGAAGATAGTCAACTTTCAGACTAAGGTAATCGAAGTAGTCCTGAAAGTTACTGTAATTAGGAGACCTATAAATGCAACAGTAAAATTTCCCAAATGTAAGACCAGAATGTTTAAACCAAATCACGTTGAAATTTTCCAAGGAAGAAACCCTCTTGCATGCAATGCTGTCCTGGATATAGGTACATAAGCCTGCTTTATATCGAAAATTAGTATGAATTATTAATTATAAATAATATAATCCTAATTAGTTACCCTATTATATATATATATATATATATATATATATATATATATATATATATATATATATATATATATACATAAACTTTGTTGTAGGTTAGAATTTGTTCCTACTGATCTGAAAACTACAACACTTTGTAATGTTATAATGACGTACTATCTGAAGTAATTATTATTCTACGGTTAAAGTAAATTGTAAAATTACTTTAAATTGTAAATGTTTCTGTATTGTTCTACCATATCATCTTTTTGGAGTATAGCAGGCAATCTAATACGGATGTAATAATAATCCAATGAGAAGCTGTTTAACCCTTGCAAAGAACGCAATTTGTAGTACAAAAGATATTCCCACTTTTATCATTACAGTGAAAAATCGGGTAATCAATACATTTTCTGATGTCTAGAAAAGTAGTTATGATAGTTTGTGATTCATTGGTACCAGTGTATAAGAAAAATGCTTGACGTTTTAGTCCTTATTAGCAAAGCTTTCAAGAGGATGTTTAGACAAAACCCCATCTGTCATCTTGGATTCTTGACGGTATGTCGAATTTTATTTCTAAACAAAACTCAAAATCACCTAAGCATCATAGAAATACGTTTTGTGCATCAAAAATATGTACATTTACCCTATTAGATCCTTGTAAGATGAAATTTCAAATAAGGGATGATCGCTATAGTTACAAAGTGCTACCTTTATTTATATTTATATTTATTAAATTTAATACGTTTCTATACATGTGTGTTATACACAACGTTACTCTTACAAGTTATATTGCTATTATTCGTTCATACAATAATTTGTGATGGTAAATCAATTCAGTCTATAAACAGCTGGAGCTTAACATATTGTGACTTGTTGGTATTGTTTCATTTATCCACTTTGACTAGCAGAGGCAAACAAATTTGCAATGTACTAATTATTAAAGTAATCTGATTTTAATTGTTGGTATGGAACACATTGAATGCATAGAATTATCACTATTTCATTGTATCTCACATCATTGTACTACATAAATTGTTGGTATATATCAGTAAAACATCGAATTGCATAACGCTACTAACTTGTAGGTAAACAAGGGTTTATCTTTGTTAAATATTGTTTCAATATTATCATTCTGTACTAACTATATGAAATGCTTGTATCTACAGGGCATTTTTTCCATAAAATGTATCTTATAAAGCAAATTTAACGTGTATTTGTATATTAGAAATTATTTCTACGCCAGAACTACTAATCGAGTATGTATCAGTATTGTTGGCTGTTCCACTTTAATTAAATTTCTTGCTCGACTGAAAACTGAAGAGCTTAGATAACCATTAAAATAAGAATCTTTTTTCATATCTGTTAAATTCAAAAAGGGTTTCTTTGTGCCACATCATTGCAATATATGATTGTCCAATGATTTTTACCGACTTACCTTTATGTACAGATTTGATATAATTATTTATTTTAGTGCAAAGTATTTTTTTTATTTACTGACCTAACCGAAACAGTTTTAGATTTAGCGTGGGTTATATCGTGAAACACTTTGAGCTCTTCGATAAAACAATGCTTCCTGGTGAACTCTAAACCAAATGTTTGTAACAAACTCTTTACGTTTGTAATAAAATTTACGTTTATTTAGAATTAACTTGCATTGCGTGCAGCGTGTGTTGCATATCATAGCTGCGTAAACTATAATTTACTTATTTAAAGTGGAGCCTTCCATGCATATCGTTTGCACATTCAGTTTCAGACATGTTCATGCGCAAAGACCTTTTGGAGAGCGTCGTTTTTTGTGCGATACTGAAAGATAGTAGGAGCATCCATTTTTGCTCTGTTAAATATTTTTTTAAAAAAGTGCTATATAATTTGTATGGTAAGTAATTTTAAACTATTATATCAAAGTTTGAGACGCTTGCATCTCAGGTACTTTTTTTACTTTCACGTTACAATTTATTTTTACTTTAACTTCACCTTTAATGTTACTTGTCACCCGCTTATACACACCTACGCAATTAATTATTTTACCGTTACTCCGATTTACATTTCGTTATCTACAGTGTGACCAAGAATAAGGTAGTCTGATTCCATTAATTACTCACAATATTAATTATCCATTAGATTATAACGTTACTAACATTAGCATTAAGTATTTCCGTTTATAATTAAATATAGGTTGTGTACTAAAATTTGTTATTGTAGAAATTTTATTTTAACTTTATTGTATAATGGTTTACTTGTTTATCCATATTTAAAAACAGGTTGGCGTCCGAGTATTTAACAATTAGTTTCAGGAAGAAGCAACCCCGATTTTAAAGCGAACATATCTAGGTACATGTAAATATTTTTGGTTAGTAAGGCAAATCGATAATTTTATGAACCTGGCCCGCTTTAATCTACGATTGATTATAAGGCACAAAATCTTCTAGTTATTACCCAAACTGTTAAGTAGCTGAAATTTGTAGACATGGATGTAGAAGTATACTTATAGAACTTAAGGGTTGTACATGTTAACACAATTTCTAAATCAAATGCGAGTGGTAACCAATTTAAAAGTATTAAATCATACCTTTCAATGTGCAATGTGAACTGTGTATGCAAGTCGCGCGATTTTTGTACATACCCCGATCAGATGCCGTCTACATCTCCATTGCCCATGTTGGTCATCTTATCCTGTGCGCCCGGTTTTTTTCATTAAATACCTCAATAAACGATTCCATTTCAGAAAATTTCCGACGCACTTACTATTTCTTTGTACAATTTTATGCAGAAATCTTCGTTCTTTTACAGTATTACCTCATTATTTTATCACTCCAGCTAATTTCTAATTCTTCTGTATCACAGCTACACGAGTGGAGTGCGGACGTGTTTGCTTACACTAATTTCAATCATATTTTAATTGTAAAAGGATGACAATATTAAAAACATCAAAATTAAGGGCGAACGATTTAAAGTGCAATTTAAATAAATTACAAATTTTAGTAAGAAAAGTGAAATAGTTAATAGGTTGAAAGAAGCATTAAACTCTTCATATGTAGACAGAATTTTGATGAATGAACCTAACGTCAATAATCGTGTAGATAAAAACAGTGCAAAAAAAAACAAAAAGATACAAGTTCGTTGATTATTTAAATCATAAAATAAATCCTGAAAAAAAGTGTTGAAAACTATTAAAAAATTAGTAAAGCAAAAAGAAAAGTTTAGTGATCATAGTAAAAGAAAAAAACTCTATGACAAAAATAAGGACTCGTCAATAGATGTGGAGACATCTGGAATTGAACATCGTGAAATTCTTAAAGTTGTATACAACGTGCAATCCAATGATAAAGGTAAAAATTTTAATATTAATAATAATTTTAATACTACACCAAATAAAACTTATAAACTGGTAAATCCAAAAAATTCAAAAAGTTTTAATGGTATCCGATAGCCATTGACGCGATTGTTTAGAAAAAATTCAATGGTCTTTATGGAAAAATTATCGGGTTCAATCTTAGTTTAAATCAAACGGTAGTTTCGAAAAAGTAACTGAAAATATAATACCATTTACAAAAAAAGACTACGTCGTAATATTGATGGCTGGTGGAAATAATGCGCTTAAAGGGAAAAAAATTGACAAAATTTCAGTTAGCAATATCATTTCGGGTTTAAAGAATATTTTATCCGTTTCTATTCCAACGTGGAAAGGAAGACCAGTATTAAACCACTTTATTTATGACTTAAAACGTTAGTTTTTATAATTTGACCAAAACTCATAGAGGTGTATTTATTGATGTCAATAAAATAATTTGTAATGAGCATTTCACTAAGCAAGGATTACATTTAAACTCTAATGGAAAGGATAAGGTATGTAAATATATTAGTGAGATAATTTTAAGAAAGTACTACATTAGCTCGGTATATGATCGATCCAATTACATAAATTTTAGCAACTTAATTAATATCGCCTGTGTTGAAAAATCTAACGCAGATATTACAGATGAGTTATTGCTTACCGATAAAAAGCCATATCTACTATGCCTATCAGAATGTCGAATTACTGAAGATATCTTACCGTTAGAGCTAGATATAATGAATTATTGTATTTTAAAGTGTGATTCCCGGCATACAGAAGGAGTAATAATTTTTATAAGGAATAATATCGAGTTTAAAATTTTACACTTGTTAACATTAGAACACAATTACAGGCTAGCTTTGGAAGTATTCATATTAAACAAGAAATATCCGTAATATATCATTCGCCAAGCTGTAATCATGATATATTCTTAGATCGCATAAAAGAAATTTGTGACAGATACTTCGAAGAATCCAAAAATTTTATTATGGTATGGGGACTTTAATTTAGATTGGAAGAACGAAATGAACATACATGTGACTAGGTTACGAAATATTATCAATAGATGTTGTATAAGCAATTAGTTGAAGATTGTACACGTATTACTGATCGCAGTGAAACTATAATTGATTTAATCATTACTAATGATTTTTAAATAATTGGCCATATATTCGATGGTGAAATAGTAACGGATCATGAAACAATCAGTATCGATTTTCCAAATGAGCGACGTCAAAATTGTATTTACAAAAACCGCGTTACCAAAGGAGATATTATTGAAGTTAGTATACATGGGATTAATATAAAACTACTAGAAATGGATATCAAATTCGAATATACAAAACGCTAGAAACGAATATATTAAATGTTTTAAATAAAGTATGTCCACATAAAACAGTTACATTTAAAAATGACTATAATTCGCAGTGGAAATAATTGGTTAGTGAAAGAAGCTCGAAAAGAACAGAACGATGCGTATCGCTTATATAAGAATAAAAAATTCCAATTCGATTGGTTGAATTATAAAACTAAAATAAATCGTATATTAGCCAAAATTAGAAATGAAAAACAACGATACTTTGAATCCGGCGTAGATAAAAAATAACACGAAAAAAATGTAGAAAACATTGAAGAAGTTAGTAAATAGTTGATAAAATACATCAGTTCATTTAATTTATAACAAATACAAATCGGGGGTTTGATTGATTGTTATATTAAAAGGTAAATTGTACCACGGTCTAGCTCAATAAGGTACTTTGCTTACAAAACTTACTGTAATTGAGAGCTCATTGATTTTCAGGTGTGAGGGAGGCAGAGAGATATCCGTAGGTATAACCAATAATGCGTTCGTTTTGTTGGACGCAACTCAATTTATAGGTTTAATAATTAAAATACAACAAAAATTGAGAAAGTTGTAACTTATTAACATAAGTAATCTGAATAAACACTAAACAACTGTATTCATATGTATATTTAATAAAGCAAAGTGTCTGATTAATATCAGCATAACATAACTCAAACGATATTTCTCGTAAAGATTTACGATTCTAAAATGTCTAAATTCAATGCAACTACATAAGCTTACCATCTATATTTACTTAAAATTCAAAATGCGATATGATCAACACTGTATTTAATAATAGAACGTGGATTGACAGCTGTTCCTTTATAACCGTATCAATACACTAACTGGTTTGTTTGCTTAAAACGTACTTTGCATAAAAGGATACTTCTTACTTACATGTACTCAAAATAAATATACTACTTCGTCTTAAAATGCACTGTAGTAGGAGAATTTCATTCCCAATTCATAAGATAACGTACGAAACGTCCATTGTTGAAAGTAATTGAAGTAATTCCGATTCCTAAACAGAAAAGTCCGATTAAGGTGGAAAATTTTCGTGGCATCGATTTATTACCCACAATTGAAAAACTAACTGAACTTGTAGTACTGGGTTCCCCATATTAGACCATACAATTTAAAAGTCGAATAAAAACTTTCTAATCAAAGTAAATTAACTTTTTAATGGACTAATATGTAGCTTATTCTGTGGGATTTATGACTAAAGTAAATAACAATTCAAGTTTTAAAGATCAAGGAGGCGCCTGTCTATAAACAACGACTTAAGTGTTACTGTCAAATATGCGTTATACGCAAACAATATAATTGCTCCAGTTTAACAATTTTCATTGCATTATGAATTATTCGCTTTACAATTGCGGCGTGGGTTCGTCATTGGCGTGAAAATGGCTCTGTGCAAAACATTAAAAAACCTGGACGTCGAAGAACGGTGCGTACGCCTGAAAATATTGAACGAGTGAGAGCTGCCTTTACAAGAAGTCCTAAGAGATCGGCTAATCGGCAATCACTTGCCCTAGGAATATCTAAGGGAAGTATCCACAGAATTCTGCATAAAGATATAAAATTTCACCCCTTTAAATATCAAATGGCACATAACCCCAGTGATCTAGACAAAGGAGCGAGGGTGACATTTTGTGAAGAATTTTTACATCAGCATCGTGGAGAAATTCATAATTTGCTAATGAGCGACGAAGCAAATTTTCATTTAGACAGTGTTGTTAACAAGCAAAACTTTAGATACTGGGGAGTAGAAAATCCTCACGAACTGTTTACCAAAAACCTCCACAGTCCAAAAGTCGTTGTTTGGTGCGGTGTAGCATCATTTGGAATTATCGGTCCTTATTTTTTTGAGGATGAAAATAACCGTTCTGTTACAGTTAATTCCGAACGCTACATAAACGTGTTGCAAACGTTTCTTATCCTAGAACTAATTAGATGAGGACTAAATGGCGCCATATTATTCCAGCAAGATGGAGCAACGGCTCACACAGCCAGAAACACTATGAGAATTTTGCGAGATTTTTTTGACGGTCGTATAATTTCCCGATTTGGAAATTTGAATTGGCCCCCGAGATCTCCCGATTTAACGGCCCCCGATTTTTTTCTCTGGGGATACCTAAAGCAAAAAGTTTTTGCAAGTCGTCCCGCAACAATCCCGTAGCTGAAGGAGCAGATTCGAAATGAAATTGCAGGAATAAATGGAGATTTGCTTCGCCGAGTGATGATAAATTTTGAACTTAGAATTCAAAAATGCATTGAAGTCGGAGGGCATTTGGAAGACATGATCTTTAAAACTTGAATTGTTATTTACTTTAGCCATAAATCCCAAAGAATAAGCTACATATTAGTCCATTAAAAAGTTAATTAACTTTGATTAGAAAGTTTTTATTCGACTTTTAAATTGTATAGTCTAAAATGGGGAACCCTGTACATAATCAAATACTCAAGTACTTTGAACAATCGGTATTCAGAAAAAAAAACATTCTTGCGAAACTGCTTTACAGTTGATTATCAATAAATGGAAAACGCACTTAGATGACAACAAATATATAGTATCAATTTTCTTACATTTTAAAAGAGCGTTCTAAACAATAAGCAGAAGAATTTGATTAAAAAAGCTTAATTGTTATGGTATAAGTGGCTCAGCACACAAATGGTTCGAAAATTACCTTTTAGATCATTTCTAGTTTGTAAACTTTAAAATTGTGCAATCTTCCCATTTAAAAATTCACTTTGGCGTACCACAAGGTAGTGTACTGGGGCCACTATTATTTATTATTTACATAGATAATATACATTACGTATTAAAAAAACCACAAATCAATCTGTTTGCCGATGATACTCTTCTCTATGCTGTAAACCATAATTATGAAAATGCACTGCATACCTTAAATGGTGACGTCAAACGTATTGAACTGTGGCTTAATAAAAACCAGATATTTCTAAATGTAAGAAAGCAATTGTATTCGCGTCAAAACAGTTTAATATATCTCTATGTAACGAATTTGTTGAATGGGTAAATAGGATTACCTATGTTGGAATAGCTCTATATGAACATTTACCTTTCGCTGTTCACTTTAAACAATTATATAGTAAATTAAATAAAATAGTAAGATATCTAACACGTATCTCTAATTGCATTTCATTACATGCCAGAATAACACGATTATACGATCATGCATTCAGTACTGTTGCACTATATTTCATTGTTTAAACGAGGGACACACGCACACGAACACGAACACAAATACGAACACGAACACGAACACTCGCACGCGCGCACACACACACACACGCACACGCACACGCACACCCACACACACACGCATACGCAGACACGCACGCACACCCACACGCACACGAACACGAACACGAATACGAACACGAACACGAACACGCACACGCACACGCACACGCACACGCACACGCACACGCACCACACGCACACGCACACGCACACGCACACGCACACGCACACAGTCACACACACACACAGACTCTAATTTTTTTTTCTAAAAATGGCTTTTTTATCGATAACTTTAATGATTCAAATATATCGCGCACACTCACACACAGACATACAATCAGACCCGAAATTGTTTTTTCTAAAAATACGTTTTTCGTTTTGTTTAGGCCGCAATACCTTGAGATATGTAAAAAAAGGTGTTTGAAAATTAAAACCGATTACGTATCTTTCTTTTTATACGTACGTGTATGAGAACGCAAAAATCGTTCACATCCACAATTCTAACGCTTGTCTTTTCTTGCAACGGCTCACATCCAAACAGCACTCCCGACAACACAGTATTTGTTCCATGATACATCTACACCCACAGCGTCTAATTCGAAATTAATTCATTACCCCTATCTTATACATCTCTTCTTCTAGATTTCATTCTAATAAAAACGTTTATTACTTAATCGAAATTTAAACATCTGGCTCTAGAATTTTCAATATTTATTAAGGCCAAACTCTTCGAACGAGACTCTCCCGTTATATTCCGTAGATAGGACTTAATCATTTTTAATTTCGAAAAAGACCTTTCGGCGGATTCTGTGGTTACAGGTAGTGCTTGTGTTGCTATTGGAATTCTAAAGGTCTTTTACGTATTTAAAAATTATTATTAATTTTATAAAATACATAGATAAAACGTTTACCTCGAGTAGGATTTGAACCTACGACATATACTTTGATAAAGTACCGTTCTAACAAATTGAGCTATCGAGATACAAGCCCCAATCAATGTAAATTTTGTCTTTATGTATGTAGACTTTGGTATGTATAAATCCTTGCGATATTGCAGGCGTACCATTCCAGTAATATAAGTAATTTGATTGCAGTCTCATTATATTAAAAATTTACATCAGTTCTGCATACATAAAGACAAAATTTACATCGATTGGGGCTTGTATCTCGATAGCTCAGTTGGTTGGAGCGGTACTCTAGCAAAATATATGCCGGAGGTTCAAATCCTACTCGAGGTAAACTTTTTATTTATGAATTTAATAAAATTAATAATAATTTTTAATTACATATTTACTTTTGAACTTATGCGTTCAAAACAAAACTTATAATAGTCTTTTTCTACTCCTATGCTTTAATTGGTTTATTAAATGTGCACGCCCCGTACTTTAATGATACCCATAATGATTCAAATTTTTCATAATGATACAAGTGTACAGCCAATAGAAATGCAAAATTACTACAATATCTGCTAACTATCAAATTTGCTGTGATTTTACAACCAATAGAAATGCAACATCAGCACAGTGTTCGCTAAATATCGAAGTGGCCATATGAGTATTTCTGACAGATATAAAATTAATTAATTGTGACAATTCTAAGCTCTTTGAATAAAAGTTGTGAAATCTGATGTTAAATATTTATTGGCAAAGGTCAGTGAATCTAAATTTTCTTTGTACAGGAAAAATAGTGTTTCTTTCATAGGTGGTATGTATTTTTGGCATTATGGGGTGCTTGCAGAAGGAACGAGCACCACAAATTGGAACTAAAAGATGTAAATGATGATTTTAAATCAACGCTGTTAGTTACAATTAGGGACACAAAACGAAAACAACAAGAAAATTTACAATAACAGGAAAGTATTATGAAACATGCAAAAGTACATGAATCTTCGTCCTAAAAACTGTGTAACTACGTCATTTTTATCAATTACATAAATGGAAATGTACCGTACAAAACGTAGGAATAAATAAATTTGGTGGGATAGGAAAAGAAATTGCTATCTACCTAAATCTTCCTGGTCCCAATTTGTATACCGGACATTGCTTTCGTCGCACTTCTGCAACAATATTAGTTGATGCTGGTGGTGACATCACCTCTTTAAAACACCACGGTGGGTGGAAATCTACGGCAGTAGCCGAAAATTACATTGAGGATTCAGTTCAAAATAAAATCAATGTAGCCAATCAAATTTTAAATTCGATTGAATACAACGAGATCAACAATTCAATAAATGTTAATCCATTACCTTCAACATCAGCAATGGCATCAACTAATGTTATCCCAAAAGTGCCGCAAATGCAATTTAATAATTGTACTATAGAAAATGTAATTATTAATCAGAAAGAATAGGTAATTGTAAAGTTTTGTTTCTTTTTTTGTCATTTTTGTAATAAAGGTTTTTTAGTACAAGTTAGAACTGTTCATTATACTATAAACATAAATGTTCAAAATAAAGTACATACCTACCTAGTTATTTTTTTTTATTAAGAGGTCGTAGAAAAAATAGTGTATGCAACTCGCATTTAATGGCTATTAAGACACTCGTATTCTTTACGACACTCGCCTACGGCTCGTGTCGTAATCCTCATACTCGTGTCTTAATAGCAGTCATTAAATGCTCGTTGCATAATATACTATTTATGCATGATTCTTGCAATAAAGGTTCACATTGAAAATATCCTCATCGGACGAATTTATCAAAATTTTTGGACTTAGAGCTTTGAATAAGTTGACAACAATCTGAAAACTCACATAACGCGCATCAAGTTGGGTTGCTATTATATCAATCACAGAAGTGTAAACATTAATGCGAAATTTTTCATCAGGGTCAGGGAATCTAAAATCGTTAGTTAATTCGGCAAAATGCCCTTTTATCAGTTTTCTTCTTTCAATTTTGAAGTTGGAGTCAAGTCCTAAAGTAGTAGCTATATTCACCGCTTCCCTTCTCATATCTTGATAACCGTCACGTAAATTGGTAATTTCAATTGTTGCCGTTTCCAACAGATTATGAGCTTCCAATATGTCACAATTTTCTGTTTGTAACAACTTGGATACTATTTAGTTAACATTTTTCCAAATACGGTTAATATAAAGATAAATTCAAAATTTCCTAAATGTCTTCTGATTCCTTTTGTAGTAAATTTTTCATGTTTATCGTGACTTTTCAAAATGATTTCCGTTATAACTATGACGAATAGCAAATAATGCATCATCACGTGATGACCAACGTGACGGTGTAAGTCTTTTCAAACTGATTCTTTTCACTGGGGATATTATCCCATCGTTTAACACTAGCAGCAAAAAAACGCATAAATTTTATCTACGATATCGAGAACTGCGGATGCTTCTGATACCCTTTCGACCCCATTATTTATAAGCAAATTAAGATTATGGACAGCACAGTGAACAAACTTCGCAGTTGGCTCTCGTTTCAAAAATCCAGCATAAACCCAATTATAAGCCCCGCTCGTAACATTGGCACTATCGTAACCTTGTCCTGCATTTAGGAATTGGAATGTTTTTGCTCTTCAATGTGTTTAAAATAAATTGCTCTAAGCCAGCGGTGGAATGGTTCGTACACCGATAAAAACCAAGGATATCTATGGTGTGGTAATATTCAGTTAACGAAATATCAAACTAATCTGACCGATTTTGGTTATGTCCTGTGTTGTATCTAATAAAATTAAATAAAATGGTGCTTGTCTAATGTCATCGGTAATAAGTTACTTTGTATTGTTGGACTAAGATACTTTATAGTTCCATTTGGAATTTCTAGTAGTTTTTGGAAAACTGGATCATGCCGTGACAGTAATCTAATAACATTTAGCAACACCATCGTGAATTTTCTCTCGGTGTCCACGGAATGCGATGTTACATGAAGCCATAACAAGCGTTATATTTAAAAGTCTGTCTAAAACTCGTTTCTTGCACTAATGCATTCGTCAATGCACTTCTTGGTCTTCAACGATCGTAAACTGCACAGGTCAGGTAAATACTCGCGCGCGAGTATAGACCTAACCTAAAACTACTCGTTTATTAATCTAACCTAACATTGTACGTGGATTGAGTTAACCTAAAATTTCGCGTGTATTAATCTAACCTTGAGCATAGAAGGATTATTTCAGTTCTTTCTTTGTATTATCGTTATTACAACGGCTATTGTGATGGTGAATTACAATCTTTGATACCATCTCCGGCTATCTTTGCGAGAAACACTCGGTTCGCTCATTCACATCATCAGTATGCAGTACAAATCTCCACTTGTCGTACCAAACGGGCGCAATCCACATTTTTCTACACGGCTTCTAAACTCTGTTTTCCTCTCACTTATGATATGAGAAAATTTAAGGTAGCTGTTCATAGGCATCTATTGGAAATTCATTATCCCTCTATCCATCCTCCTAAGTGTTCCTGAGTGCTTTAGCACGATAGGCCTTATTTAGCCTGTTCAGGTCCACAATCATATATATATAAAAAAAAACCTAATATTGTATATGTATTGACCTAACCTAAAATTGGTTCTATGATTGGCTTCATTGATTAATCAATTTGATAGACGACGTCTTTTGAGACGTCTACTCACCTTAGCAGTTAAATCTACTTTTAAAAAATATACTACTAGATGGAGATACGATCCACTTCTATTACAGAAAACATTCGTTAACTTAAAAATACAACACTAGATGGCGTCACAAACAAACAAATCTACTTAGAATTAATACTATCTAATTAGTGGAAATTTTTGTCACTCACGAAGGACGTGTTTTACAAAAATCTCTATACATGTATTCGAATAATAAAAGGTTGTTATTGTGGTTACATAACTGCGAAAACCAGAAAATAACTACTTTATATGTATGTTTGTTGGAAATGGTTAAGTACTTTAGATTGTCCACTTATAAACAAAACGCGGAAAATGAATGTGGTGTGAGTGTGAGCAGCCAAAATCATATGTTTCCCCTGTTAAGGCTCTCTTTCAATACCGGCTAAGGGATCGCTTTTTTGTTGTTTTTAATCCTTACCTATTAAGTTGTTTATAAATCTAAGGCATTTTTTGACATAGGTATTTATGATAAGAGAGGACTTGAATGTTAAACTGTCATATGAGTTAGTTTGATGGCCCCTTAGCGGTAACAACTTGAAATTTGAAATAGTATTTCTAATAAGTGGTCTGCATACTTAACCTATTCACAATAAGGCTCTTTTTCGACAGAGATGTATCTGGTAAGACAGACCTTGTATGCGCAATAATATAGAAACTTGATTTTAAGATTTTATATTTGTTATTCTATAGGCATTGTTACTAGTTCAACATTGTACAGGCGTTTTTACTAATTTAACTGTAAAACGTATCTTTATCGCTGTTTGCAAAAATTCGATAATACACGTTAATTTGTTTCGTGATACGAGGGATAAGCTGCAATTATTGAGAATTGAAAAATCTAGTTACCCGTGCAAAACAAATTGTTGTTTATTAGATAGGTCATTATTTTATCTGTCAATTCCAGTTTAGCTTGTGCAATTCGGTTGAATAGTGTCTGAGAAATATTCCATAGAATAAGCTACTGTTATCGAAAAAATGCAATTATCACTAGAGGACTTTCGGATAATGATTTACTATGATTTCAAGAAAGGCTTGAGCGCGTATGAGTGTGAGGAAAGGTTAAAGTCGGCATTTGGGGTTCTCGCACCATCATTGGCTGCTGTTTATAAATGGTATAAAGAATTTGAACGAGGTTGCGTGTGCGCGTGCGTGTGCGTGTGCGAGTGCGTGTGCTTGTGTTTGTGCGTGTCCGTGTGCGCGTGGGTGTCCGTGTGCGTGTGCGTGTGCGTGTGTGGGTTCGTGTGCGTGTGCATGTACGTGTGCGTGTGCGTGTCCGTGTGCGTGTGCATAGCGTGTGCGTGGGCATGTGAGTGTGCGTGTGTGGGTGCGTGTGCTTGTGCGTGCGCTTGTGCGTGTGCGTGTGCGTATGTTAAGTGCGTGTGCGTGTGCGTGTGCGTGTGCATGTGCGTGTGCGTGTGCGTGTGCTTGTGCGTGTGCGTGTGCGTGTGCTTGTGCGTGTGCATGTGCGTGTGCGTGTGCGTGTGCGTGTGCGTGTGCGTGTGCGTGTGCGTGTGCGTGTGCGTGTGCGTGTGCGCGTGCGTGTGCGTGTTGTAGTATTTGACCCCAATTGGTGTTTGTTAAGGTTAGAGTGGTGTTATTATTTATTCTCACATGTTTTATACAGATTATTTATTGCACACATTAACAATGACGTACTTAACGACAAGCGTATATTGTGCTAGTTTTACCTGGTTACTTCTATTTATAATATTAAAAAGTGTGTTGATAAGAATGCATGACTTTACATTCCTTTAGTACATTGGTCTATTTATATTGAAATAATTGGTATTGCATATTTGCATACTAAGTGATTTAACTAGTTTAACTTTTAAATGTGTTTTACTTATTCTACTGAAATGGAAATGAAATTGAATGAGTTTCGTAATTGCATCACACCTTCCCCTTTTAGGAGAATGATCCTTGCTATGGCCACTTGCAAGGGCATTCTCGAATAAAGGAAAAGATTTGATTTGAATTAAGAAGATGACGTAGTTAAATACATAAAATAATTACAAGTACATGTCTTAGGTATAAAATAACTAACTAACTACAAGTATCCATCCCTTCTTAAGGAGAATATCATTAACATTAACATTATTAAGGTACATTATCTATGTCTACTCACACTCTTAAAACTATACTTATATTCTAACATACTACTTTGACATATATTTACGTACTCGATTTTTGTGTACTGTCAATTGTCTTCCGTCTACATTTTTAATTGTACAATTCGGTTCTTGAACACTAACCACTGAATACGGACCCTGGTACCAAGGATCAAATTTGTGTCGTTCCTCATTGGTTAGTATAACAAGATCACCTGGTTTAAAATTTTGTCGACAAGCATTGGCATTATGAGCAGTCGCACGGTCTATTTTAGCCTTTTCTAAGTGCTCTTTCGCTCGCTTATGAGCGTATTGCAACCTATACCGTAATTCCTTATCATAAGCGTCTATATTATAAAGAGGGTCTACATGTGATCCGTTTAGTGACTCTGGGATAATGGCATTTCTGCCAAATACCAGCTCGAATGGAATATAATTATGGTACGTACTCGGTTTTGTGTTATAACAAAATGCATAATATTGTGTCCAAGTGGACCAATCTGATTTTGAATCATTTACATACATACGTAAATATTCATTCAAAACACGGTGGTTTCTTTCACAACCCCCTATAGATTGACTATGATATGCGGTGGATATGCGATGTTCGATCGAGAGTAGTTTAGTTACATTGTCGAATACCTGATTCTTATATTCTGTGCCCATGTCTGTTCGAACTTCTTTCATAGGTCCATAAATAAGAATGAAATTTTGTACTAAATAGTTTGCTACCGTTACTGCCTCTTTATTAGGGATTGGTATTATCACTATGTATTTTGTTAGTTCACACTGTATTGTTATAGCGTATTGATTCCCATCATTTGATGTTGGTAGTTTCCCAATCGTATCAATACATACGATATCGAATGGCTTTTGAGGAGTCGGTGTTATAGTCATTGGTTCTGGTTGTTTTAATTTGATTTTATTAATTTGGCATTTGTGACATTTTTAACAAAAGCGCTACGTCACGAGACATTTGTTTCCAAAAATAACAGGCCTTTAGTTTTTCAGTAACCGTTTTTTGACCGCAATGACCTCCTAGTAGTGGATTATCGTGAAATTGTTCTATAAGTTTCAATTTCTCATTTTATTTGTTATAAGTTTTCTTTTATTACATAAAACAATAGTTGTTTTTCTAAGGCACTTTTCTCCTACATCCTTAAATGTATTAATAAGATTTTTAAATATATTATCACCTAGGTTTATTTTAACTTTTGAAATTTACAATCACCAGCCATACTGTCTAGCTTAAATAATAATTGCTCTAGTGCATTATCATCCTTAGTAATTGAGATTTCATTTTGTGCGCATAATTTTCTTTTACTTATGATTGTCATTTATAATGATGCATCGTTAACTTCAATTTTACTAATGGCAATTTAAGTGTCTCAATTGTCTATAACTTCGTAAACTTTAGGTTTTATATAAACGTCATTTTTATTGTTTTTATTCGAATTATCCTTACTTTGGTTAGTTTATTCGCTGAGTATTAACCTATACCGTAATTCCTTATCATAAGCGTGATATTATAAAGAGGGCGAATATCCGAGATGGTGAAAGGCTAAGCAAGTTTCTGGAGACCAGTCTTATGGCCTTATTAATATGGTACGTAATCTTTGACAACACCAGGTGTTATGGTCGTGTTCGTGTTGTGTTCGTGTTCTGTTCGTGTTCATGTTCGTGTTCGTGTTCGTGTTCAAAACGTGTTCGTGTTCGACCCTGTTGGTGTTGTTCATGTTCGTGTTCGTGATCGTGTTCGAGTTCGTGTTCGTGTTCGTGTCGTTTGTGTTCTGATCGTGTTCTGTTCGAGTTCGAACTCGAGTTCGTCTTACTGCATGTTCGTGTTCGTGCTAGTGTTCCTGTTTCTGTTCGTGTTCTATTTGCGTTCGTGTTTGTGTTCGTGTTCGTGTTCGTGTTCGTGTTCTGTTCTGTTCGTGTTGTGCTCGTGCTCGTGTTCGTGTTCGTGTTTGTCGTGCGTATGATGTGTATGATTAGATGGTGTTTGTATGTGTCTGTGTTTGTTGATTTTGTGTTTTGTTTGTTTTGTACATAGTGTTTGTGTTTGTGCTTTGTGTTTCTGTTTGTGTTTGTGTTTGTGTTTGTGTTATGCTCGTTTGTGTTTGTGATGTGTTTGTGTTTGATGTTGTGTTTTTGTGTATTGCTGTTTTTAAAAAATGTGTTTTGCTAGGCTTTTTGTGTTTGATGTTTGTGTGTTTTATGTGTTGTGTTTTTGTTGTAATTGATGCCTGTGCCTTGTCTAGCTTGCATTGCTCTGTGCTTCTGCTTGTATTGTGCTTGTTCTTGCGCTTTTTCTTGCTTGTGCTTTTGTGCTGTGTCTTGTGTCTTGCATTAGTGTCTGTGTGTCTGTGACTGTCTGTTAGCTGTGCCTGTGTCTGTGCCTGTGCCTGTGTCCTGTGCTGTGCCTGTGTCCTGTGCTGTGTCTGTTGTCTGTGTCTGTGTCTGTGTCTGTGTCTGTGTCTGTGTGCTGTGTCTGTGTCTGTGTCTGTGATGTGTCTGTGTCTGTGTCTGTGTCTGTGTCTGTGTTCGTGTCTGTGTCTGTGTCGTGTCCTGTGTTGTGTCGTGTCTGTGTTCGTGTCGTGTCCTGTTCTGGTTGTGTCTGTGTCTGTGTCTGTGTCGTGTCGTTGTGTCGTGTCGTGTCGTGTCGTGTCTGTGTGTCGTGTCGTGTCGTGTCGTGTCTGTGTCTGTGTCGTGTCGTGTCTGTGTCGTTGTGTCTGTGTCTGTGTTCGTGTCTGTGTCTGTTGTGTCGTGTCTGTGTTCGTGTCGTGTCTGTGTCGTGTCGTGTCTGTGTGTGTGTGTTGGTGTGGTGTGTGTGTCGTGTCGTGTCGTGTTCTGTTGTCTGTGTCTGTGTTGTGTCTGTGTCTGTGTTGTGTCTGTGTCTGTCGTGTCTGTGTCGTGTTCGTGTCTGTGTCTGTGTCGTGTCTGTGTCGTGTCGTGTCGTGTCTGTGTCGTGTCTGTGTCTGTGTCTGTGTTCTGTGTCTGGTCGTGTCTGTGTCGTGTCTGTCTGTGTCTGTGTCTGTGTCGTGTCTGTGTCGTGTCTGTGTCGTGTCTGTGTCTGTGTTCTGTCGTGTGTGTTGTGTTGTGTGTGTGTTGTGTTGTGTGTGTTGTGTGTGTTGTGTCGTGTCTGTGTCGTGTCGTGTCGTGTCGTGTTCGTGTCGTGTTCGTGTCTGTGTCTGTGTCGTGTCTCGTGTCCGTGTCGTGTCGTGTCGTGTCGTGTCGTGTCTGTGTCGTGTCGTGTCGTGTCTGTGTCGTGTCTGTGTCGTGTCGTGTCGTGTCGTGTCTGTGTCTGTGTCTCGTGTCTGTGTCGTGTCTGTGTCTGTGTCTGTGTCTGTGTCTGTTCTGTGTCTGTGTCTGTGTCGTGTCTGTCGTGTCGTGTTGTGTGTGTGTGTTGTGTGTGTGTTGTGTGTGTCGTGTTGTGTTCTGTGTTCGTGTCGTGTCGTGTCTGTGTCTGTGTCTGTGTCTGTGTCTGTGTCTGTGTCGTGTCGTGTCGTGTCGTGTTCGTGTCGTGTCTGTCGTGTCTGTGTCGTGTCGTGTCGTGTCTGTGTCCTGTGTCGTGTCGTGTCGTGTCGTGTCTGTGTCGTGTCGTGTCTGTGTCGTGTCCTGTGTGTCGTGTCTGTGTCTGTGTCTGTGTCTCGTGTCGTGTCGTGTCGTGTCGTGTCGTGTCGTGTCGTGTCTGTGTCGTGTCTGTGTCTGTGTCGTGTTCGTGTCGTGTCTGTGTCCGTGTCGTGTCCGTGTCCTGTGTCGTGTCGTGTCGTGTCGTGTCCTGTGTCCGTGTCGTGTCCGTGTCGTGTCCGTGTCTGTGTCCGTGTCTGTGTCTGTGTCGTGTCGTGTCGTGTCGTGTCCGTGTCGTGTCGTGTCGTGTCTCGTGTCCGTGTCCGTGTCCGTGTCCGTGTCGTGTCGTGTCGTGTCTCGTGTCTGTGTCGTGTCTGTGTCGTGTCTGTGTCGTGTCGTGTCGTGTCTCGTGTTCGTGTCGTGTCGTGTTGTGTGTCTGTGTCTGTGTCTGTGTCTGTGTCGTGTCCGTGTGTCGTGTCTGTGTCTGTGTCGTGTCCGTGTCGTGTCGTGTCGTGTCTGTGTCGTGTCGTGTCTGTGTCGTGTCCGTGTCGTGTCTGTCCGTGTGTGTCCTGTGTCGTGTCTGTGTCGTGTCTGTGTCGTGTCTGTGTCTGTGTCGTGTCTGTGTGTCTGTGTCTGTGTCTGTGTCTGTGTCTGTCGTGTCCGTGTCGTGTCGTGTCTGTGTCTGTGTCTGTGTCTGTGTCTGTGTTGTGTTGTGTCTGTGTCTGTGTCGTGTGTGTCCGTGTGTCGTGTCGTGTCTCGTGTCTGTGTCTGTGTCGTGTCGTGTCGTGTCGTGTCGTGTCCGTGTCGTGTCTGTGTCGTGTCGTGTCGTGTCTGTGTCTGTGTCTGTGTCGTGTTGTGTGTGTCGTGTGTTGTGTGTGTGTCTGTGTTCGTGTTGTGTCGTGTCGTGTCTGTGTCTGTGTCTGTGTCTGTGTCGTGTCCGTGTCTCGTGTTCGTGTCTCGTGTCTGTGTCGTGTCGTGTCGTGTCCGTGTTCGTGTCTGTGTCGTGTCGTGTCTGTGTCGTGTTCGTGTCTGTGTCGTGTGTGTGTGTGTGTGTCGTGTCGTGTCGTGTCGTGTCGTGTCGTGTCTGTGTTCGTGTCGTGTCGTGTCTGTGTCGTGTCGTGTCGCGTGTCGCGTCGCGTCTGTTGTCCTGTGTCGTGTCGTGTCTGTGTCCGTGTTCGTGTCTGTGTTCGTGTCGTGTCTGTGTCGTGTCTGTGTCTGTGTCGTGTCTGTGTCTGTGTCGTGTCGTGTCTGTGTCGTGTCTGTGTCTGTGTCTGTGTCTGTGTCTGTGTCTGTGTCTGTGTCTGTGTCTGTGTCTGTGTCTGTGTCGTGTCTGTGTCGTGTCGTGTCGTGTCGTGTGTGTGTCGTGTGTGTTGTGTGTCTGTGTCGTGTCGTTCGTGTCTGTGTCTGTCGGTCTGTGTTCGTGTCCGTGTGCGTGTTGTCCGTGTCGTGTCGTGTTCGTGTCCTGTGTCTGTGTCTCGTGTCGTGTCGTGTCGTGTCGTGTCGTGTCGTGTCTGTGTCCGTGTCCGTGTCGTGTCCGTGTTCTGTGTCCTGTCTTGTGTCTGTGTCCGTGTCGTGTCTGTGTTCGTGTGTCTTGTGGTTGTTTCGTTTGTGTTTGTGTTCGTGTCGTGTTTTGTTTGTCTGTTTTGTTCGTGTTGTGTCTGTTCGTGTTCTGTGTCTGCGTTGTCGTTGTCGTTGTCTTTCGTGTCGTTTCCGTGTCCGTGTCCGTGTTCGTGTCCGTGTCGTGTCGTGTCGTGTCGTGTCCTGTCCGTGTCCGTGTCTGCGTGTCGTGTCGTGTGCGTGTCGTCGTGCGTCGTCCGTGCGTGTCGTGTCGTGTCGTGTCGTCCGTGTCGTGTCGTGTCCGTGTCTGTGTCTGCGTGTCGTGTCGTGTCCGTGTCTCGTGTGCGTCGTGTCCGTGTCCGTGTGCGTCGTGTCGTGTCCGTGTCGTGTCTGTGTCTGTGTCGTGTGCGTGTCGTGTCCGTGTCTGTGTCGTGTCGTGTGCGTGTCCGTGTCGTGTCGTCGTGTCGTGTGCCGTGTCGTGTGTCGTGTCGTGTGCGTGTCGTGTCGTGTGCGTGTGCGTGTCGTGTGCGTGTCGCGTGTCTGTGCCGTGTCGTGTCGTCGTGTCGTCGTGCGTGTCTGTGTCTGTGTCGTGTGTGTCCGTGCGTGTGCGTGTGTCGTGTCGTGTGTGCGTGTGCTTGTGCGTGTCGTGTTCGTGTCTGTGTTGTGTTGTCGTGCGTGTCGTGTCCGTGCGTGTGTGCGTGTCTGTGCGTTCGTGCCGTGCGTGTCTGTGCGTGTCGTGTGTCTGTGTTGGTGTCGTGCGTGTTCGTGTCTGTCGTGTCTGTCGTTGCGTCGTGTGCTGTGTGCGTCTGCGTGTGCGTGCGTGTGCGTGTGTTTCGTGCGTGTGTGCGTGTCGTGTCGTTGGTGTCGTGTTGCGTGTGTCGTGTGTGTCGTGTGTGCGTTCGTCTGTGTCGTGTGCGGTGTCTGTGCGTTCGTGTGTGTGTGTCGTGTCGTGTGCGTGTGGTGTGCGTGTGTGTGCGTGTGGTGCGTGTGCGTGTGTCGTGTGTCGTGTCGTGTGTGCGTGTGTCTGTGTCGTGTCGTGTCGTGTCTGTGTCTGTGTCTGTGTCGTGTGTCTGTGTCTGTGTCGTGTCTGTGTCTGTGTCTGTGTCGTGTCTGTGTCGTGTGTCGTGTGTGCGTGTGTGCGTGTGTTCGTGTCGTGTCTGTGTCGTGTCGTGTCGTGTCGTGTGCTGTGTTCGTGTCGTGTCGTTCGTGTCGTGTGTTCGTGTGTCGTGTCTGTGTCGTGTCTGTGTCTGTGTCTGTGTCGTGTGTCTGTGTCTGTGTCGTGTGTGTCGTGTCGTGTCGAGTCTGTGTCGTGTCTGTGTCGTGTCTGTGCGTGTCGTGTTCGTGTCTGTGTCGTGTCGTGTCTGTGTCGTGTCGTGTCTCGTGTCGTGTCTGTGTTCTGTGTCGTGTCGTGTCGTGTCGTGTCTGTGTCGTGTCGTGTCTGTGTCTGTGTGTGTTCGTGTGTCTGTGTCTTGTGTCTGTGTGTGTTGTGTCGTGTGTGTTCTGTGTCTGTGTCTGTGTCTGTGTTGTCGTGTGTGTTGTGTGTTGTGTGTCTGTGTGTGTTGTGTCTGTGTTGTGTCTGTGTCTGTGTTCGTGTTTGTGTCTGTGTCTGTGTTCGTGTTTCGTGTCTGCGTGTCGTGTTCGTGTTGTGTCGTGCGTGTGTCGTGTTGTGCGTGTCGTGTCGTGTCTGTCGTGTCGTGTTCGTGTCGTGTCGTGCGGTGTCGTGTCGTGCGTGTCGTGTGTCGTGTCGTGTCTGTGTGTCGTGTGTGTCGTGGTGGTGTTCGTGTGTGTCGTGTGTCGTTCGTCGTGCTGTCTGTCGTGCGTGTCGTCGTGTCCGTGTCGTGTCGTGTCGTGTGCGTGTCGTGTGCGTGTGCGTGTGTGTCTGTGTCGTGTCGTGTGTGCTGTGTCCGTGTCGTGTGCGTGTGCGTCGTGTGCGTTGGTCGCGTGCGTGTGTGCGTGCCGTGTGCGTGTGTGCGTGCGTGTGTGCGGTGTCGTGTCGTGTCCGTGTGCGTGTGCGTGTCGTGTGCGTGCCGTGTGCGTGTCGCGTGTCCGTGTGCGTGTCTGTGCGTGCGTGTCTGTGTGTCGTGCGTGCGTGTGCGTGTGTGTCGTGTGCGTGTGTGTGTGCGTGTGCGTGTGTGTGCGTGTGTGTGTGTCTGTGGTCGTGTCGTGTTCGTGTTGTGTCGTGTCGTGTGTGTGTGTGTGTGTGTGTGTGTGTGTGTCTGTGTCTGTGTCTGTGTGCTGTGTCTCGTGTCTCGTGTCGTGTCGTGTCTGTGTCTGTGTCTGTGTCTGTTCGTGTCGTGTCTGTCGTGTCTGTGTCTCGTGTCTGTGTTCGTGTCGTGTCTGTGTCTGTGTCGTGTCGTGCGTGTCGTGTCGTGTCTGTGTCGTGCTCGTGTCGTGTCCGTGTCGTGTTCTGTGTCGTGTCGTGTCTGTGTCGTGTCGTGTCGTGTCTGTGTCTCGTGTCGTGTCTGTGTCTGTGTCGTGTGTGTGTGTGTGTGTGTGTGTGTGTGTGTGTCGTTGTGTCTGTGTCGTGTCTTCGTGTCTGTGTCGTGTCTGTGTCGTGTCTGTGTCTTCGTGTCTGTGTCGTGTCGTGTCGTGTCGTGTCCGTGTCTGTGTCGTGTCGTGTCGTGTCGTGTCGTCTGTGTCTGTGTCGTGTCGTGTTCGTGTCGTGTCTGTGTCGTGTCGTGTTCGTGTGTCGTGTCGTCGTGTCGTGTCGTGTCGTGTCGTGTCGGTCGTGTCGTGTCTGTGTCGTGTCGTGTCTGTGTCGTGTCGTGTCGTGTCGTGTCGTGTCGTGTGTGTCGTGTCGTGTCTGTCGTGTCGTGTGTCGTGTCGTGTCGTGTCGTGTCTGTGTCTGTGTTCGTGTCGTGTCGTGTCTGTGTCGTGTCGTGTCGTGTCGTGTCTGTGTCGTGTCGTGTCTGTGTCGTGTCGTGTCGTGTTCGTGTGTCTGTGTCGTGTCGTGTCGTGTCGTGTCGTGTCGTGTCGTGTTCGTGTCTGTGTTCGTGTCGTGTCGTGTCGTGTCGTGTTCGTGTCTGTGTCTGTGTCGTGTCGTGTCTGTGCTGTGTCGTGTCTGTGTCTGTGTCTGTGTTCGTGTTCTGTGTCTGTGTTCGTGTCGTGTGTCTGTGTTCGTTCGTGTCTGTGTCGCGTTGTTCGTGTCGTGTCGTGTCTGTGTCTGTGTCTGTGTTCGTGTGTCGTGTTCGTGTACGTGTCTGTGTTCGTGTTGCGTTGTGTTGTGTCTCGTTGTCTTGTCTGTGTTTCGTGTTCGTGTTGTGTGTCGTGTTTGCTGTGTTGTGTGTGCTGTGTTCGTGTTCGTGTTCGTGTTCGTTTGTCGTGTGCGTGTTGCGTGTCTTGGTTCGTGTGCGTGTGTCTGTGTCGTGGTTTGGTTCGTGTCGTGTCGTGTGCGTGTCGTGTGCGTTGCGTGTGCGTGTGTCGTGTCGGTCGTGTGCGTGTCTGCGTGTGCGTGTGCGTGCGGTGTGCGTTCGTGTCGTGTCTGTGCGTCTGCGTGTGCGTGTGCGTGCTGCGTGTGCGTGTGCGTGTGCGTGTGCTCGTGCGTCTGTCGTGTGGTGCGTGACGCGTGTGCGTGTTCGTGTGTCGTGTCTGTGCGTGTGCGTGGCGTGTGCGTGTGTCGTGTGCGTGTGTGGTGTGCTGTGCTGTGCGTGTGCGTGTGCGTTTGCGTGTTCTGTGCGTGGTGCTGTGTCGTGTGCGTTGTGCGTGGTGTGCGTTCGTGTGCTGGTGTGCGTGCTGTGCTGTGCGTGTGCTTTGCGTGCGTGGGTTGGTGCGGTGCGTGTGCGTGGTGTTGCGTGTCGTGTGCTGTCGTGTGTGTGCGTGTGCGTGTGTGCTGTGCGTTGCGTGTGTGCGTGCGTGTGCATGCTGTGCGTCGTTGTGGCGTTGTGCGTGCGTTGCGTGTGTGTGTGCGTGCGTGTGCGTGGTTGCTGTGCGTGTGTGTGCGTGTGCGGTGTGCGTGTGCGTGTGCGTGTGCGTGGTGCGTGTGCTGTGTGTGCGTGGTGCGTGTGCGTGCGTGCGTGTGCGTGTGTGCGTGTGGCGTGTGGTGTGCGTGGTGCGTGCGTGTGCTGTGTGCGTGTCGTGTGCGTCTGCGTGTGCGTGTGCGTGCGTGGCTGTGCGTGTGCGTGTGCGTGTGCGTGTGTGCGTGTGCGTGCGTGTGCGTGTGCGTGTGCGTGCTGTGTGCGTGTCGTGCGTGTGCATGTGTGCTGTGTGCGTGCTGTGTGCGTGTGCATGTGCGTGTGCGTGTGTGTGCGTGTGCGTGTGCGTGTGCGTGTGCGTGTGCGTGCGTGCGCATGTTCGTGTGCGTGTGCGTGTGCTGTGCGTGTGCGTGTGCGTGTGCTGTGCGTGTGTGTGCGTGTGCGTGTGTGTGTGTGCGTGTGCGTGCGTGCGTGTGCGCGTGTGTGCGTGTGCGTGTGCGTGTGCGTTGCGTGTGCGTGTGTGTGCGTGTGCTGTGTCGTGCTGCGTGTGCGTGTGCGTGCTGCGTGCGTGTGCGTGTGCGTGTGCGTGTGCGTGCGTGCTGTGCGTGCATGTGCGTGAGTGTGTGCGTGTTAACATATCATTAGAAACACATTGTTTTGTATGGATTTTTGTCTGCCCAATTACAGTGTTTAGTTGGTTGATGTTCATGTTGAAATGAAAATTCAAGTGGCTTATTGTGGTATCATGCATTCATCATCACCATCTCACATCGGTCTAAGCCATCTTTGCTTGTTGCGTTTGTAACCGTCACGCTGTTAATCCGTCAAGAACATTAATAAATTCACCGTATTATGAACTATCAATCGAAGATCAACTTCCCTTGTAGTGATCGTTTAGGTTGTATACCTTTTTTTATTTAGTTGTACAGATCTTTAGTGTGTTATAATTGTAGATATGGATTTATCTGTTCTAAATGCATCAACATGTTTTAATGCTTATGAAAAATGTTAAGGAATTGGAGACAGAAGTAGAATACAAGGTATTCAATCTGGACATCGTATCAACAAAGTACGAAGAAAGGGCTATGATGGAGATTTTATATGTGTGCTGCCCAAGCGTTACCGTTTTTCAAGGCTGACGATCACCGTATACAACCATTTAATGAGGAAGGTTAAAGATGTATCAATTCGTTCTTTAGGCCCAATAGCCACCAATTTAGTATTAGTTTAGAAAACCAGATTTATATTCATCATATTGTGATTATTCTGAGTTAACTGGTTTAGTTAATTAATCTGACTAATATACTTGATTAATTTGATTGATTGATTTCAAAAATGATCGACAATGTCACGAGATAGGTCCCATTACTAAAATACTGTTTCAAATTTACCTCTATAGTAAACAAGGGGCTCGATTAGAGCCCCGATGGCAATTTCCGTAGACGTCTTACGAAATAGCACACCATTAGTAGAATGCTACTTTAAATTTCCCGCCACACTTTTGAAAAATATACCACCAGTTGACGAGTCCATTACAGAAACTAATTTTAAAAATACACCGCTAGATACTGACGTTGTTTATCCTAAAATGATCCGAGACTCTCGCACGAAGTCCTATGAAGACAAAAAATGGAGGACAGCCTCGCACGAGGTTTAAACGCCAACGTCCGCACCGCTGCATGATGTCCTACGAAGACACAAAAATGACCTCCAAAAACGACCGACACCCTTCGGCGGTTGCACAAAGTTCAGGCGTCGCGATGTTAAACGTCGTTGTCCCTCAATGGAACCCCTTCTACTCTGCACAATTTTCCACGTGAGGAGTCGAAAATTCGTGTCGCGGAAAATTTTGAACGAGATGTCTTCAGTCCGAGTTACCTTCAACCCATATTTTTTGGTTTCGGTCGCGGTTACCAAAATGCCAACGGGCGGGAAATCTCCAAGTCACTTTTATTTTTAATTGTACACATAATTCCAGAGAAGGATCGATTTTGAGGGCTAGAAGGGAATGGACCTTTCGGCTTACAAGATCCAAATCTGATAATGAACCTTTTCATGTAATTTTGTTTTATACAAGCGAAACACTGTCACTGTGTATATGTGAATTTAGTGCTTCTTCTGATAGCAGTTCCTCAAAAATGCGTTGTGCTTTAGAATTAACTTTCAAAGCCACGTCGACAGTTGTTAAACATTGTGACTGAGCTTCTTCAGTATCTTGAAACGGTATTGCGGTCACGTTCACAGAATCACATGCAAGAGCTGCAGCAGTCTCTTCTGATAGAGATGATGATGGCACATTCACATCGTGTGCAGGAGTCCTGTTACGAGGGTATGCAAATAAAAAGATTTGATCTTAGTATCTTGATTTAAATTTTTGTGTTAAATTCTATAATCTGAGTCGGAGGAGTTTATTTACACGTGAGCAAATTTTGCTGCAAGACTAGCTTTGTTTGCAGGTAATAGAAAAAAAATTAAGTATTAGAAACTGATATTTTTTTATATACAAATAGGTGATCGATAAAACAGCTTTCTTACTTTCTTGAGGAACTTTGTCAATTTATAATTTAGCAAGTGATTTCTTTAATAAATGCGTTTTTTCAGTCACTTCCACATTATATAAATTTAAAAATTATATTAGAAGCTTATGCACCATCTGCAGCTTAGCAATACCAACAAAAATGTTTCAATATGTATGAAAATACTGACTACTATAACATTAAGCTTCTTACAGTACAATTTTTGAACTTGTGTTTTTAACTTTTGTAATTTTAAATTTAATCAAGTTATACTAAAGATTAAATGAAGGTAGTTGAAAAGGCATTTCCATAATTTTTAATGTAAAAACGCTTCCTTGTGTGATATTAAATTCAAATTAAAATGAGGTAATAGAAAAGTCTTAAAACAAAAATATCTTTACAATTACACTTTTAACAACTAACGTACGAAATGTTTCTTCATTACTTTTAATAATGTGCTATTAAGATTTTTTTTTTATCCAGACGTCAATAAACGTTTACTTTATTTTTGCATAACGCTCTAAATTATTTTGGCTAGAACTATATTTGCATTTCTGTAAATATCGTTCAAACATACCTAAGTCATTTCTAATTTTCATGCGCTAAATAGCAAATATATTTATAAATAGTTGCCGATAAAATTGTGACCTCTGACGTCAAAGGTCTTAGTAAATACTGCAAAACTACATAATATCTGGCTGTCGTTGAGTACACAAATTGTTTGTTATGAGAAACTTCATCTGCAATATGAAGCTGTCTGAGGGTCAATATTAAAGGATTTTATAGTCTATGCTAATTACAGTTACTTCAGTGAAGCTAAAGGGAATAAACAATTATTTTCAATACAAACCTTCTTCCACATGCTTCAATGGCGTTGAAGATCAATAATTATTCTGCGAGTCTATTTTCCCTATTTCGTATCGAATGTAAAATAGTCTTATTTATTTAGCAGTTTAACGTTTGACACATATATATGCAGTGAGAGGTTCTAATCACAACTTCGTTAGTAACTTAGTAATTAGTAGGTATTAAATACAAACTTTGAAACCTTAATTAAGCCATAAAAGTTTACAACTGCAAATAATCACAATCGTTATATCTGAATCTAAAATAGTGTGTACTGCAACAATGTTATCGAAAGATGTGTAGTTTTCATTACAGCACGATTGTAATATATTCTAATGAGAAAGGGTTGTTATTTTCATATGAAACATTAACAAATCTACTTAAAATAAACTATACTAAAAGAATTCTGTAAGTGCCCATTATGTAATAACTTATACTTATCAAGCGCATGTTGTCATATCCCAAAGATTCTTTTAAAACTATCTACTAAAACTTTATTAAATTTTCTGCAATCGTTGTCACACATTTTTAAATTACGTGCATGTGGAAAATTCAAGTCTACAATGAGGTGATTTTTAGGAAATTTAATATGTTGAATGAACTTTCCTGTCATTCTGTCATTTTAGACCTATAATCAGCAGAATAACAGTTTGATCATTGGCAAACCTTTTTATGGATTTCTTAATCTTTTTTTTTGTATAATAATTATTTATTCTAACGTGCTATGGAACTCAGAAATACTAAGGGTAATATTTATTATTTACTTCAGTTCTGCATCCATAAAGACAATATTTACATAGATTGGGGCTTGTACTTCGATATCTCAGTTGGTTAAAACGGTACTCTAGCAATGTACATGTCGTAGGTTCAAATCCTACTCGAGGTAAACTTTTTATTTATGTATTTAATAAAATTAATAACAATTTTGAATTATTGAGGATAATGCGTGGGGTATGTCTAGTAAAGGCTGTTTTATATTCAGAAGTGAGAGTAAAATAGTAAAACTAGGAATATCCGGAGTTTAGAAGCCGTGTAGTAGTATTAGTCCAGTCCTTGTCCGTAAGACCCGTAGAAAAGTGATGACTGACGCCTGTTCTCTTCAGATCCTATTAGTATATGTTAAGACAAGTGTAAATCACAAGGGTAGACTTTCTGTATCCTAGTCGAATCTTTTTTATGGCAATTTTAATTTTTAGTTTTTCAAGTACACGTTCTTTCTGGCCTCTATCTCTTCAACCGTTAGTCGTATGGAAAATTTTTTATACCCAAGTGTTTTGCCATAAAATTGTCTACAAAGAGGTAGAATACATTTTTTTTTTGTTTATGTAGCCGTTGTCCTACAACTTTGGAGAGTTTGTGATTATCAAGTGTTTTTAACATGATGTTTCACGCAACATTCGTAGTGATATTCTTGTTTTATTAGTAAGTGGCCTCAACTTTTGAATAATTGTAATACTGAGTAAAAAAAATTTCTCAAATAACAGTAGGGGTTGATAATGTATATTGTTAAAGACTAATTAATACTTATTTTAATAAATGTTTTGCATTTGATTCCAAAGTAACTAACTTATTCATAATAAAAGCAAAAACAGCTAAATTTGATATAGTGATAATAAATGACCACAAGTCACTATCTTCTCCGTTTTCACACAATCCTTTGCAAAGTCTATGCAACACACAAAGTTGGAAATACACCTGCAGCGTTTATCACAGCTTTTTTTACAGGCACACATAACCAAAGACACATTCTGGAATACATTTAAATAAGTAGCTCCAGTCTCAGCTGATCAAATGTTGTACACGCACTGCCAAGTTTTAGCACTTTACAGACAAAAGGAATGAACTTGCAGGAATATGTCGTCCAAGATTGAAGAGAAAGTTTATCGGTTGGCTTTCAAAGCTGAAAACTTGGCCTCACAATTGTAATTGTGTAATTGTGTGCACTCTTTGGATGATTTTCTCACCCACAGTACTTGAAGACCATTTTCTCGAAAGAGTTTTATGTGATGTAGGAGAATCACAAGCACATCTGTGTCAACAACAACTTGATGGTAGTCTTCTTTGAGTGTATGAATTACATGTGAAATAATTATCTAATCTGCCTCCTCAATTAACTTCATTAAGAATTCGTCAATAAGTTCAGTGCATGGTTGATAAAACTGCAAGTGGTTCTTTATTGTCACACATTTGGCTACTTAAGATAGTAGTTCCCTGCTGAGATCTTATATGTAAGATCTAAAGCCCTCTGTAGCATACTTTTGTTTTTTGCAGATGCTCAAAACCTGTCCATTTGAACTGGGAGACAAGTGGAAGCAGAAATGTTAGTCATAGGTGTTGGCACAGTAGTTGTCCTTCTTCCTTTCTCTGCATTCTTGATTGAGGTTTTCAAGTAACTATGGAAGGCGTAATCCGTTCGTATTTTTTCCTTATGCATTGATCGAATGTCACTTTTCTGTGGTTTTATAGTTGCACCTTTAGAGTCCAGAAGTGCTGAAGTTGGTAAAACCTCGTATTTCAGAATCTCGCTCATGTGAATGCCTCTCTCTGCATTGATTCCCCTTTTAAAGATAAAGTTGGTTCCCCTTTTCAGGAAAAGCAAGAAGCTTTTATACATTTTCTCGTGAAACCAGCTCATCTGTTGTGAGGTTATACCTCACTGTTTGTCATAAGGGTTTTCTCATGTCTCAATGTATGAGCACATCCTGTTGATGCTTGCTACAAGATCTTTGCTATGTTTCCCCACTAATTCATGATACACCTGGAGTTCATACCTCATCGCATGCGACAGGCAAAGCGACTGATGACGGTTACCGAGGAGAGACTGAAAAATTTTCATTGCTGAATAAACACTGCCAAATGCGGTAATCGTATAAAAAATGTTTATACGGTAAAATATACACTTGTAATGTGATATGACTGCTTTCAATTTATCTCGTTCCCTGAAGTATTGAAACTAAATAAATCTAAAACACAGAGCCCCGGCTTCAGGCGGCAATCCTGGAAAACCAAAAAAAATCCAATATTTGTATGATACTTATCCGATATCCGATATCCGATATCCGATATCCGATATCCGATATCCGATATCCGATATACGATATCCGATATACGATATCCGATATACGATATCCGATATCGATATCCGATATCGATATCCGATATCCGACATCCGATATCCGATAACCGATATCCGATAACCGATATCCGATATCCGATATCCGATATCCGATATCCGATATCCGATATCCGATATCCGATATCCGATATCCGATTAATTTCTTCTATAAACTATTTTGTTTGTCATATCTCGACAACAGGTTAATGTTGTAGGATTCAGATCCTTCCTAAAGATTCATATCCTTGTAAATAAATTCCTCAAAACTTATTTCCTATTTCCTTCCACAACTGCATTTACCTTATTTAAAAATGTTATCAGTTGTTACTTCACGAAATCCCTATATAAACACAAGCTTCCCATTCAAATTATGATTTTATTATTACCTCCTGCCTGAAACCACTTATTAATATTTTGGTAATATTCTTATTCTTTATTAGAATCCTGCCTGAAATACTCATTCCTGAATTCATTTTATTCCGTCCATCTAAAATCTCACATCTTCCTGCTTATTCACATTCATTCATCATCATCTCTCAGTTCCTATTAATAACCTGATAATCATCCTTTTATTCCACCTGACACCTAGATCATACGATCCTGAACATCCAGCCAGACAATACATATTGAAACCCTCCGCCACCAGTCTACCCAAGCTATCCCTACATCCATACTTTAACATAATTAGTTATACGACCTTATTGTGGGTCCTGGCCCCGATTTGAGTATAACTAAAGAAAGTTACAGAAACAGACGGAGGTCATTTACACGAATGCTTCTAGACATTAAACTACACCTTTCCTCATCACTTTTACCAAATAAAACAGGAATTCTACCCCTATGTGCTTGTTGAAGGTATAAGCCGCGACAAGGATAGGTCAAATATTCTACAGACTGTAGAAGTGACGGTGGTATATTGCCCGAAACATTCTCTATTGTCACGACCAATATTATTCCTTTAATTCTCCCCTTTGACGGTTTCGGCTTGCGAAAAAGGATTTTCCCAATACAAATAGACATCCCAGTTCCAATTCCGTTATTTATCATTTTACCCTATAACCTACATATCGTCTACATTCCCTTATAAATCACCACCTGTCACCATACATAAAATTATATCATACCTATTCTTTCAATTACCTTTTATTCAGTCATCCTATATAAACATACTCACATAACTCTATCATTATTCATCCCTACATAATACCCACTCAATCAACCAGAAATTAACCTACACCTGAATAACACCTGTTGCTCCTGTTTCACCACCAAATAGCATTTCTAACTTAAATTATAAATAAAGAAAATTCGTACTTACTCAGTATGTAACCACATCCTTGCACCATTAATACACACAATTTTACACCAATTAGTTATTATCCTCGTAATTAATTAAACAAATCCGTTCACCGTTATACCACGTTTTTATCATATGTTTTCAGATTTAACAGCGTAACAGTTTAGAGAGGTTCGAAACTAAACTAGGCCAGAGGCGTAGACGTTTTACAAAGTCCAGGAAGAACAAATAAAATATTATTTAACATTGTTTCGTTGAATTATATAATCGTTTATTATTAAATTATTATAAGTTTTTGTTATGAACGAATAAGTTCAAAGGTAAATATGTAATTAAAAATTATTATTAATTTTATTAAATACACAAATAAAAAGTTTACCTCGAGTAGGATTTGAACCTACGACCTGTACTTTGCTAGAGTACCGCGCTAACCAACTGCGCCATCAAGGTTCAAGCCCCAATCGATGTAAATTTTGTCTTTATGTATATAGAACTGATGTAAATTCTAAATGTAATGTGAATTACAATCAAATTACTTATATTAATGGAATGTCAGCCTGCAATATCGCAAGGATTCACACATACCAAAGCAACTTGACTAATATTAAATTATTAATTATATATAATCGTTTATTTTCAGTTTTATTTAATTTTATTAGAATCATATAATTTCCAGTTTTCAGTGTAAATAAACATATCCTGTTAATGTGGTAAACGTTTGTAAAATTAGACTAGGGTAGGCAACCCAACGTACTTAAGCATCCAAAGTAATCTGAGTCTTTTGAGAAACCATTCATATTCAAATAGAGCATACAAATTGCAAAGTAATAAATTTTGCAACACGTAAAAGTCAGGTAGCAGTTCCCAGAACCAGGAAGCATTACAACGTTAGCCTGCGTAAAGAACATCCTGAATAGCATGCATTAAGTTATGTAAATAAAAAAAAAAAACAATTTACAAATAAAATGGGAAAACGCCTACGTGTACAAGAAAAATGTATTCTACCTTTTTTTGTACATAATTTTAGGGTAAACAAATTTTCTATACGACTGACGGTTGAAGAGATAGAGGTCGGAGATGAGTAAAGCTCGTGTACTTGAAAACTAAAAATTCAAATTGCCATAAAAAAAATTTGTCCAGGATACAAAAAGTCTACCCTTGTTCGAACACATACTAAAAGGATCTGAAGAGAACAGCCGTCAGTTACGACTTTTATACGGGTCTTATGGACAGGGACTGTATTATATGTGGATTCCGCTCGTTTGGTGTGACAAATTGAAATTGGTACTGCATATGGATGGATGAGTGCCCCTAGCAATGGTGGTCCAAGATTACTGGCCGCTTTGGCTAAAGACAAAAAAATTACAGCTACCCAATGAACAAGTAACTGATTCGTTTCATTGTCGCTGTTGTAACAACTTTTTAGTTTTAGCAATAATAACCCTGTTGCAGGTATTTCCAACACCAACGTAGTCTGCATGATGGTCAGTCGTTCTATTGGGCGTCGATGTGGTAAAAGACGAGGATAACTTAAAGCAATATTGATGGTATAATAAAGCTCCAGAGAAATCTGGCAGACAACTCCGTTTTCTATTAGATAATAGTCACATGCAAATAGAGTTTGTGTGTGAAACACGCACACGCACACCCACACTCGCACGCACACGCACATGCACTTGCTCTCGCACACGCACACGCACACGCACACGCTCGCGCACAAGCACACGCATTTTACGTCTTTGACCCTAGAAGCCACAGCCATCTGTTTGTTAATTTTGGGCTCTCCATCTAATATGAGAAAAATAGTGAGGGTAAGAAGAATAGCAAGTTGGGCTCGGGTAAGCAATATTAAGAAGCTCATGGTAAGCGTGGTTGCACCGTGCTGTTGACTCCCACTATCAGGAATTGTATATTTTACTGTTTTTAACGAACATCCATTGAAATGGTCACTGTTCTTGTTAATGATGTGCGCGGTGCGCCATGAATGGTGCACATTAGAGAAAATGTGAAACATGGTATTTATGTATTTTATGATGCTGATCACAATCAGATTTTTCATTTCAAACCCTTATCGAGATAATTGGCCCTAATGGGGATACCAACCATATTAAAGTTTATTATAATTATCCATTGAAGTTCATTTCGTAAAATATAATAACAATTGGTATCACAAGTAGGTAAGTTACTTATCACTTATTCAGTTGTTGTAATCATGGAACTTGAACCAGTTATTTTTTATTCTGTTCAAAAAATGCTTATAGTGCTTTTGCCTGCCAATATTAATCCCCGAATCAAAATCTTTAGTTTGTCAACATTGATTTTTCATATAAAAATATTTGTATATATACAACCGTTTGACACCCATGATTGTCCATACATGAATATTTGCTGACAGCTGTCATAAATATTTGATCTGTTTGACACGTTGACGTTTAGTACTGACACCAAAACTTAAAATATGATGAAGTCGCCAAAAAAATTTTAAAAACATTTTTAATGAATCAATAAGTCAGTAAAAACATTCTTTACGTACCACACGCGCAATAACTAATTTACAGCTGCTGGCCTCGTTTACTTGTATACTGGGTCTCCAAAAAATGTCGAATATCCTATACTGCCGTGTTAAGGAAAACGACATACCATTTTTTGTAAATTGAGATACAAGTGCCGTTAAGAAGATTAAGGTATTTTCCAACTAAATGGGAAGCAAAAATACCTTATCTCGTCTTAGTTTGGAACTTATAATCAAATATAATTTCATCTCGAGTGTAAATCTGACGGTTATATTATTTAGGAGTGCCATATGTATAAATATTAACGAAAAAGTCTTCAACTTGTTGCAATACGCGTCAACTCCATGCTGCATTTAGAACCGTGTTAACTTAAAACGCCTTATCTTACGACGCATGCGTATTAATCGTGTATATGTTGCAGTTAAGGCGCATTTGATTTAAAACAGAGTAATTGTTTTGACTACAACTTTGATTTTATTAAATATTGTCTGTTAATTTATCAAAAGTTTAATTATTGATTATAAAGTTGTTAGTTTATTATTGTGTGGCTTTAAAAATTTTGAAAATAAGACAGGTAAATGTCTGATTTTATAAGTTTCGTTCAAATTCAAATTAAAGACATATTTTGTCACAAAAAGCGCCTTAATCAAATTGACTTCACGTGCATTTACGTTTCTATGACTTTTAACCCCTAAAGCGTGTTGTTGCATAGCCGCAGTTAGAATTAACTAAAAAATACAACTATTTTATGTTTTAAATTTTTAGTTTATACAGTTTTTATTATTTTTTTTATAAAATTTGGTGTTGGCCGTGATCTTTTCAGTCTTCAACAATTGAAATTTCTATTGTTTACATAGTGTCACGTAGCAAGAAAATCCTGGAAATGACAAAAGTGGCTTCAGCAATTATTTATAGTGAGACTGTATCAGAATATGGCGAAGATCTCAATTTCATTAAAAATTGTGAACCTTTGAATATGATTTTTGATGACAGTGATCCACCAATCCCAATTCGTGGGAAAATTGTTTCTCCTGCTGAAAGTATAGTTCAAAAATGAAATCTAAACACCGTTTCCCCAACAACAATTATTATTATTTTTCAACGATGATATAATAATGTTCAGTATCCAAAAATTACTATTCATGGTGATGTCATATTAAAAAATAGTGTTGAAGAAGACACAATTCCCACTGATATTCTCGTGGAGCAACCTTTAAATGGTGATATTGTCAGTAGCGAAAAATGTAATATTTTGACTTTGGAAAATATGGCTGTTTATGCTAACAAAGTTGACGACCAGAATTTAAGTTATAATGATAACAATTTACCAAATATGCCCGAAAAGGCAAACGAAATGCATCTTTATCAAAATGGTATTGAATTATACAGTATAGGACAAGAGCTTGGAGAATTATTTACTGAGAATGGTGGCCTGGCTGAATATCAGTAGCTCTTATTAAACCTGCACAGGTGGTCCATTATCTTAAAATAGTTGGTGGGACTTTATCAGAGATGATCATGGGAAATCTGTTTTGGAAAGTCATTCAAATACAAATCAATACGACACAGGAGTAATCGAGGGAACAATTAAAAACCATCGCAAAGGAAATCGAACACGAAGCATACATAGTAGAAAATCAAGACAAAAGAAATGTAGGCAAACATCAGGAAATCACACAGGATATGAAGAAATATGAAAATGAAGCAAGAGCAGAGGAAGACCAAAATGACTCAGATGTGGGGGAAAATCAGAATAAAGAAGGTGCAGGGAAAGACGAAAATATAATTTTGTTGTATACAAAAAAAAGATTTGCGTAAAATAAAAAGTTGCAGTGAATCAAGAAGTGCTAAAAAACAAAAACTGAAGGACAAGTTGCGAAACTCTTATCCTTTGTCGCTTCCATGTACAAATACGTGTAAGGATAATGCTTCACTGAACTAGACGAGAGATAAAGACATCAGCGTAGTGAAGAACACAGGAACTTATCCTGGAAAAGACAAATGAGCAAAGTGCTGTAAAACGACGAACCACCACTCATGTTCCATCTGAGGATAGAAAATAAAAAAGAAACAATAACAATAATTTTTTTGCCCAAAAATAGAGAAGGAACTTTGATTTCCGTCTGTCGTACACTTTTCCTAACGACCGACCCTTGGTTAAACCAAAAATAATAATACAATTATTAAATTATCTATATCCTCTAAAAGCTTCTATAACATTAAATGATTATCGAGGTAAACATTCTAACAGAAAAAATGCTAACCAAGAATTGCTAGAAAGACATGCTAATTAATCTCATCCGTGCGTCTGGAATTTCCATACAGAGCATGCGCCACTTCGTAAATGTCTTCCTGCTTATTAGTGTAGTGTAAGTTGTCCGAACATCATGATAATACTCATACTAAAAACAACCTAGATAAATGTGACATCTGCAACAAGTGGAATGCTCACATCAAAAAGGCCACTGAAGCAAGAAGGAAATATAGAGATGACGACGAGTCTACAAAATGGACGCCAATGAAAACATGTGTTGCCGAAGACCTACAAGAAGTAATAATGCTGCCTCGCGTCGACACATTTAGGCAGGTATTTATAAAAAAATTCCGGTGAAAATTCGTAGTTGCTTGTGTTTGTCTTCACGTTTAATTTAGTACTTCTTGTCTTTTAATTTAGTAGTTCTTCTCCGTTAGGTTACTAAATTTATCCAAATGACAATTTGTGAAGAAGGTCGTTAAATAAGTTTTAAAAATAATGTTTTTTTAGGTATTGTTCAACCAACGAATTATTGCGTTCAACGAGAGTTTTATCGCAGTGGGAAAACGTCAAAGAAATTTAGGCCCATCAGCTGTAATACACGGAGGGATTAGCTTGACCCAAAAAGTAAGACCTTTGCAGCACTTTTGATAAGTGTTTGCTTAGCCAGCGTGACGATTATTTTCAGTATTCGTTTATCGATTGTTTAAACTTATCATCAATAACCCCTATTTCACAATTAACTTTCTGCTCATACTATCCTATATAGTTTATATATCATATTCCACTATGTTTTATATTATAATTGCAATAAATACAAGAATAAACTTAACTTTTAACGAATTACATTTATAATGCATGCATTATACTATCTTCCTCTAGGCTGACGTTCTCTAAGTAATTATCCTGGAATTAATGAATTATTTTTAGTAATCGATTATCGATTGTTCAAATTTATAATCTTCCACCCTTAACCATACCAGATACACAAAAAAATATGTGTCGTGCACAGCTTGAAAATTTAGCTATAAACCAAGCACCGAATATTTTGCAGTGGAAATAATTGAGCGTGAGGGTATACAGTTATTTTACCTAATACAGTTGAGTTTTGCAGTTTTCCCCCTCAAATGAGAGTCGCATCCTCCCATCGTATCTAATCGTTGTGTTTCGTGTAGTCAATAGTACTTAACACTTTTCGGTCATAGAAATAATTGGTTTGCATTGGTTGCATCCTCCCATCGTATCTAATCGTTGTGTTTCGTGTAGTCAATAGTACTTAACACTTTTCGGTCATAGAAATAATTGGTTTAAGTGTTTTTTTTTTGAAGTGCTGAACCTTCGTTCTGTTGACCTGTTTACAGCATTTTGTTTATGTGGATTATTTTTAACGAGTTCCTGGCTAGATGATAGCTTGCGGGTACACTACCGACTTCGAACTGCTGTAAATATAATGTTTAAGAAGTTTCCTGTAAATATGGTTTCGTTTTAATAGATGTGTACTTAGCGATCAAGACCGCTTAAACGTTGTTTGTTTTATGAAAATCAAGTTCGAATTGCCAAAGTTGGGATAAAGATAAATTTAAGAATTAAGAAGTTATTGGTTTCCATTTGTTGAATATACTATACTCGATTACTAAAGACATATTTTTCGTAAACATTTTTCACAAAACATACATCAAAATAGAGTGGTTTTACAAGAAGAGGTAGAGGTAGAAATTATTGCAGAGGATGGCGAGGACAAGCAAATGCAACAGCAAACGTAACAGAAGAAGAAAAGAATAATCAAGAAGAAGAGATCTCATTCATCACAGAAGTCACGAATGCAGGCGTGTTTCAAAGTCAAGTAAGTGATTCTCCTATTAATTTTATATTAGATCGCGGAGCTCCAGATCATTCAGTTACCGATGAAATTGCACAATGTATGACAGAAATAATAGACTTACAGACTGAAGTAAGAATCAGGGTAGCTGGTGGAAACTCACTTACTGCCAGACAGAAAGGCAAACTAAAATTAAATCATGAAAACATAAAAATAGATTTGATAGCTTTGATTGTATCAGGGTTAACGCGTAACTTACTCTCTGTAAAGAAAATTAATGAAAAAGGAAATAACGTGTCATTTGAGAAAGACACGTTCACAATAAAAGGAAAGGGAACATCATGCATTGAATGCAAATCTCATGGAAGGTTATATATTGTAAATTTTGAATTTTCAGCATAAATGTGTAGTCGTTCTTCAAATTTGTGGTACAAAAGACTAGGCCATTTATCAGAAAAATATATGAAAAAGTTAAATTTACCAACGTCAAGTACAGTTTGTAGTCCTTCTCGAGAAGGAAAAGCTACAAGACAAGAACTTGCAAGATCAAAGGATTGGAGAACTCGTATATACAGATATTGAAGGGCCCATACGTACACCAACAAACCGTGATGAAAAATATTATCAAGTAATAATTGACGATTATTCACAATTTATGTGAAAATCTGAGGCTCAATTTAGCTTAATGAATTATATAAGATAACAAAAAGAAAAAGGATACAAATGTTCTAGAATGCGATATGACAATGGAGGAGAATTCAGCAGCTGAATTAAAAAAATTTGTCAACAAAAAGGAATTAAATTAGAATACACACTGCCATATCCTGCTAAACAAAATGGTGTCAGCGAGAGAACAAACAGAACATTTTTGAACAAAGTACGAAGCATGTTTGCTGGAACAAATCTACCAAGATACTTCTGGGGAGAATCTTTACGAAGTGCAGCATATCAACTCAATCGACCCCCCACCAATGCTTTAAAAGGAGAAGTCCCTGTCAACATATTCTATGGGAAATTAGATTTGAGTAGACTAAGTGTTTGGATCCAAAGCATGGCTGCTGCAGTTACGAAATACAGGTAATAAATTACAATTGAGAGCTATACCAGTGCGAATGGTTGACTAAAGCAGTAATGGGTATAAATTATGGAATCCAATAACAGATGAGATTATTGCATCAAGAGATGTCAAACTTGATGAAAATGATATCGTTTACGAAATAGAAAATCAAAAAAATGAAGACAGAGGTAAACTCAACAACTAGTAATCCAACATTAAATAAAGGAAGTCATATTGACGAAAAAAAAAAGAAAGTGTGGAGCCAGAAGGTTCAGAAAGACACTCCAGAAGAAACATACAAATCCCTGAGAGCTATAAAGATTTTGAACTCTAGCATGCATATTGTTTTCTCACTAAAGAAGAAAAACCATTGGATTATAAAGAAGCAGTAAAAGCAGGAAAACATTGGAAAATAGGTATTATGAAAGAGCTAGAAGCATATACAAATTATGGCACCTGGGAACCTTCAAAACTGCCTGCAGGATATAAAGCCATTGATACGCTCTGGATTTTTAGAACTATACAAATGGTTTAAAGAAAGCTAGATTGGTGGCAAAAGGGTATCAAGAAGAAATGTACTATAAGGTCTGTGCACCAGTAGCAAGATATCCAACTATCAAAATTTTTATTGCTCATGCTCTATATAACAACTGGACAATTTTTCCATTAGACATTCCTACAGTTTTCTTATATGAAAAATTGAATATAGATGCATATATAAAAATTCCAGAAGGTGTAACGGTTAGAAATGATTATGAGGTGCTAAAATTAAAAAAGTCACTCTATGGGTTACGGTAAGCACCACAAATGTAGAATGAGAGATTTAATGAATTCTCACAGAAACACAATATAAAAAAGATCAGGAAATATTTATCCTAATATGGGTTGATGAGATATCAGGGACAGGTCCAAACAGTAAAAATTTTTTTACAAGATCTAGAAAAAGAGTTTTCTGCTAAAAGCCTTGTAGAACTCAAGTATTTTCTTAGTATGGAAATAATAAGTCAAGATAAAAGGTTTATCACTCAGAAAAGTCATATATATATATATATATATATATATATATATATATATATATATATATATATATATAATATATATATATATATATATATATATATATATATATATATATATATATTATATCATTCATGTCATTAGTAGTAATAATAAAAAGTGAGTTGCTTGTTTTTTTCCTTTTGTAAAATTGAATCATTATTTTTCCTAAATATCTTTTACAAAACATACAGCAAAATAAAATAAATTCAACACCATCAATCACCTACCGAGAGCAGCTTCTCCTATATCATTGTGAGTAAGGAAAGGTAGTTCGATCGACCATTTGTGCTGTATGAAGGTAACTACATATTTTTCAGAGTTTATATGTGTTGTTCATTTTAATAACATGTTTGTTTGTACTCAGTTAGACGAAAGAATATGCCTTTTGTTTTAATTTTTATTAAGAAATGTTTAGATAAAAATTCAATATATGTATAAAGCATATTCATTCGCACAGTAACTATTTCGGACTGTGCTTTGACTTTTTCTTTCTGTTAATGTTATATTAAATGATGTACTGCCAGATTTGTAAAATTTATATGGTCGGCGTTTTCTTTATTCTTTTGATGTTAATTAAAATTTAGAATATCAAGTAGATACGTTTGGGGTTGTTAGAATCCTGCAGGAATGGTTCCAAATCAGGCTATAGAAATTTTATTTAAGAGTTACACTTCATGTGCTTAGATATTACGCTCAGTGTTTATTTTTCCACGATTATGTTTATTCTGAATATAGATGTATAGTGTTTGTAACTTGAGTGTTTTTGTAAGTGTACATATTTTGTAATCCTCATTTTTACTCACAACGCTAATATTTTTAAGTTTATTCAAAATTTTTTTCGGATTACGTTCAGTTTATGAGTAACTTATTTCTTTGTGGTAACTGCTAATTTGTACAACTTTGCAGTGGAATTTGTTTGAAGTATTTGATTATTTATGGAAAGCTTTCACGTAATGGCTAATGAGTCTATACTAGAGTATTCGCCGTTTCCATTTTGACATATGTTTATTTTGAAAGACGCTTTTTAATGATAACGTGACGTAAATTATGAAGTAAGACGGTCATTGACCGATCAGCTGTTGAGTTTTGCACACGATAGTTTTGCGAGTAGTCGCAATTTTTTATTTTTTTTTTATAGGAATCACCTGATCAGCTGTCCATTACCTGGATTTGCTAAAAGGTAAGCAATTTGTTATTTGTTTGAGAATGAGCTGTGCATTTTTTAATATAACGGTGTTGTCGTTTAGTAAATTTTAGGTCTTTATACATTTTTGATTGCATTTAGTTTTGTGATGACGTATTTCTCGTTTGAAATTGAATAATTAATTACCGTTTTGATTAGTTATTTTTGGGTATTTCAGCCAATAATTTTGACGTGGCAGTTTATCGAAATATTTAGTGAGTTTAGTTTTATAACAGCAATTTTGCGGCTTTTACATGAAGCTTAAGCTTTTATTGAGGTTTTAATGTACTTTTCGTAGATATTTTTGGAGTAAAGTTTTAGCAGAGGTGAGGGCTTTATTTTGAGTGAACATTATGGTTTCCTGTTAGATCATTATTAAGGTCTAGTTCATTTCGTTTTCCGCTGTAAATGTATCTAACAGGTGGCGACTTTTTGACATTCTTATCCCGATCTTGACGTTGTAACGAGTGCCTTTCAACAGCATTAAGTAAGAACCCCGCCCACACCACTGAACTATGCCGTGCGCACAAATTGCCTTTACGGGCTTGATGATCTAATGAGTATTTGGCCTGTAACAACATCAAGTCTTTTGTTCATTACAAAAGCTTCAAGAGCACAAAATGTATTACAGTTGAACTACCAGTGCTCTTGTACGATCCAATAATCGACAAACGATTAATTATAGCGACATGGGATAATTCTATGTATCAAGGTAATGTAATGGATTTTTTAAAACTTGGAGTTTTCTAATTTCCGAGGCACTCTGGGTAGAGAAAATAACCCACACAGCCCTAAACGATAATTTTATTGCCTAGATGCGTACAATATTTTTTCTGAAACCGTAATCATTTAATAGAAAAGTCAAAATGTTTGCCAAAATTTAATTTATTAATCAAGGTGACTAGATTGCTCTGACATCACTACATTTTGTATAATAAAGAGCAAATTGTGTTAACTGTCAGCATCGATCATTTTGCATTTTAATGGCAGTTTCGGAAAAAATATGAAATATATTAATATTTACAGTCTTACTAATTTTCTGTTGGTAGCTATCTTTGTTCAGTCACACCATGTAAGCTAATTAGAAATTATGTAAATTGGTCAGTAAGAAAATGTTTTCCAAAACTTAGCTTTAAATATCTTATGCATATAACGCACCTGCGACCACTAAAAGCTCACTTATTCCCTTGATTGTAAGTGTATTAAACAACCTCAATATATTTCCACCGGTATTTCCGGCTCTCGCAAAATTTATCCTTTCCATAGATTACAATGGAAACAATTGTATTAACAGCGGTTTTACAAGGATACTAATATATCAGAAGATGGAAGTACTACCGGCCTTTAGTTAACTTGAAAAGAAATTATAATATACTGCTTACTTCGAAAGTTTTTGCGATTGTACTTCGGTTTATAACAAAATATCTTTTTTGCAAGATAAATTACTTCATATTTTATTTCTTTCAATATGTTCTATTATGAGAAGTTTCAGGTAGAGTGCATTTAATGATTTTAGATTATACAAACGTGTTTTCATTCCAAAACGCTTAGGAAGTATTGCCAAAAAAATGTCGATACTTTGATTAATTTGCTACATTTGACTCTAACGTTCGAGTTTCAACTTTTATGTTCCAACTTAAACATATTTAGACAAAATATTACTAAATTCCACAAAACATTTCTTCTTTACATTATGTAAAACTTTTGCTATTTTTAAAATACATATCTTTTTTGGGTTTTTTAATGGTGTATTTTTATATTATACAATCTAAACATTTCGATAACACTTACAGTTATCTTCTTCAGTAGTAATATCTATTAAAATTGTTAAAGATGTTGAAATAATGTTGTCAAAGTTGAAAAATTAAAACATAAACATCAGTCTGCTTTTAATATAAAAGTTTGGGAAACGTATAAAGCCAACTGTATAATTCAACTTTAGTAAAGAATAACTAGATAATTAAAAATTAAATACTGTAAAACTGTCTTAAAGATTCTGCATTATAAGTGTTTGTAGAATATGATATATATATATATATATATATATATATATATATATATATTGGATTACTCAGTGGCTCAGCGGTAAAGGTGTTAGACTAGTAAGTGAAAGGTACCAAGTTCGAATCAGGGAGTAGTCAAGTGCTTGGGAAAAAATTATATAACATATGAATTCGACTTAAGCGCGAAAACGGTTCTTCTCAAGCCTGATGACGGAGGCAGAGTCCGCTTCCGAAACGTCGCGCTCTAAAAGCAAAAACTATAGAAATAGGCCGATTAACACAACTAACAAGTCTTAAAGATGACAAATCAGAACACCTTCTTACGGTTGAAGGCTGACAATGAAAAATGTCAGCCAAAAAACACATTTAACAAAATTTAATCAAGTTATGACGTATGTATAAAGTTGTGAAAAACTTCAATTATTCAAACATAAACATGACATCAATAATCCAGTTAAATCTAACAAAGAAATCGCTTTATCAATAAGTGAAAGTGTTATTAACAATGAAGAACTTAATACAGAACGTTTTTTGTAATTTTTTAATTTTAATTTTAATTTCAACTGCTTATATTAAATTATGATATTGTTGTAATTTAACATATAATTGATAATGCATTTGCTTCAAGGTCTGGGAAAAACACAGCAAAAAACCTAGACATACCAAAAGTCAACATTAAAATCAAAATCAAGACGCATCATTATGCCCTTTTTTAAATTATAAGCTGCCAAAGCCTATTTAAACGGAGATTTTCTTCTTGTCTATTAAAATTATTAGGGTACTTATACCGGGTTTTTAAAAAAGAAGCGGCAATATTAAAGAGGGTGATTTCCCAGGTCATTTTATACAATAAAGTTCCTATAAACATAGGTCCGCAAACGCTTCGTTATCGATCTACAGTGTGTTTAATTAAAAAAAACAGTCAAAATTAGATTTTTCCAAAACGGCTTGAGATATCATAATGAAATTTTACGCGTGTCAATAGCTGTGGGAGACGCACTCTTTGCAATACAACACGATGTTTTAGTCGTACCATTGGCGCGCGTATTGGTACGTCACGGGCTATTTTTCAAGAAAAAAGTAGGATGCCGCTAATTTTTCTAAAAATAAAAAATATTTTTTTACTTATTTGTTCAATTATGAAGAAAAAGCTCTCTTGACTTTTTATCGTACGACGTACCGTTTTTGAGCAAAAAAAACATTTTAGTGCATGTCTATTTATTACAGAAAAAAAGTTTTAAAAATCAGGGGTTTCATTCAAGGGCAAAAACAAATATTTGACCAAACCAAAAATTTTACCAACAAAAAATTACAAAAACTGTTCAAAGTGACCATCTCGAGCTCGCATGCAAGAATCCAATCTTCTCCTCACCGACTGGCGAGCTCTTTCAAAACACCAGGATCTGTTTTAATTGAGTTGCACCCAGCAATGATTTGATTTCTTAAGTCTTCTACATTTTCCAATGGAGTAACGTACACCAAGGACTTCAAATGGCCCCACAGGAAAAAATCAAGGGGATTTAAGTCCGGGGATCGTGTAGGCCATAAGTGAGGTCCACCCCAGCCAATCCAACGATTGATTTTCGTATGCTTGTGTTAAGAAATCACGAGCTACTTGACTGAAGTGGGCTGGTGCGCCATCGTGCATATACCACATTGCATCTCTAATTGCTAATGGTACGTCCTCCAGAAATCCAGGGAGCGTGTTTCCAAAAAGTTGCGATACACCTCTCAGGTATGTCTCCCGGGTAGAAATACCGGGTCCAATTAGGCAGTCACCCACAATCCCAATCCAAACGTTCAAAGAAAACTGATGTTGAAAACGATCTTCAACAATTTCATTTGGATTTTCTTCACACCATACATGGATATTATGGAAACTCCGTGTTGCATTTCTTGAAAAACTCGCTTCATTTTGTGCAAAAGCCATTAACAGAATGCAATACGAGGAGGAAAATCAGCAGGAAGAAGTGCTTGAACGCGTTGTATATGGAATGGATACAAGAAATTTTCCTTAAGAATGTGCCAAATAGTCCCATTACTTACATCCAAAGCGTCAGCAATTTTTCGAGTAGAAGTACCTCGATCTTCTTCAATCATGTCCAGCACATCCTCTTCCAGCTCTACCGTTCTTGCTGTCCTTGGCATTCCTGCTCCTCCATTTCGTCTTAATGTGCTTGTTTCATAAAGACGCCGATGAATACATTCGAAAGTTTTTCTATCAGGAGCAATACGGCCCGGAAATCTTTCAGTGTACAACCGCCTAGCTTCTAATGCATTCCCATCAGCAAGTCCATAAATGTAGTGCATGCATCGGTCAACAAATTCGACACATACAAAATTATTAATCACGAGACTCATTCAATATGTCAGTGATATGTCAGTCCATTTGTTACTCAAAAACGGTACGTCGTACGATAAAAAGTCAAGATAGCTTTTTTCTTCAAAATTGAACTAAGAATCAGAAAATATTTTTTATTTTTAGAGAAATCAGCGTCATCCTACTTTTTTCTTGAAAAATAGCCTGTGACGTGCCAATACGCACGCTAATGGTATGACTGAAACATCGTGTTGTATTGCAAAGTATGCGTTTCCCACAGCTATTGACAAGCGTAAAATTATGATTATTGACATTATGATATCTCAAGCCGTTTTGGAAAAATCTAATTTTGACTGTTTTTTTAAATTAAACTTCAACACGCTGTAGATCGGTAACGAAGCGTTTGCGGACCTATGTTTACAGGAACTTTATTGTATAAAATGACCTGGGAAATCACCCCCTTTAATATTGCTGCATATTTTTTAAACACCCTGTATATCTCAATAGCTTCACGTTGTAAACGAACATAATAATGAGTTTTTATTGACAATATTTTCATCTTGTCAAATTGAATGTTATAATTTAGATTATTTAAGGCATGGTCAGCTACGGCAAACCTCTCTGGTTGACATAATCTACAAAATCTCAGATATTCTGTACGTTCTATATCAAAGCTACGTTTTATGGTTCCAATGTATACTTTTCCACATGAACAAGATAACTTATACACTCCGAAAGATGATAATGGGTTTGAAACATCTTTACATGATCTTAAAAGTTTTTTAATTTTTATTGTAGGATTAAAAATAGTCCTAACGCCACATTTAATTTGGATTTTCTCAATTCTATCTGTAACATTAGTTATAAAAGGATGAAAATCAGTACCAACATTAAGAACTGGTTTTTAATTAAGGTTGTCTAGAAATTGTAATAAGATTATCAGTAGGTGGATATCCATTGTGTTGTAAGGATTTTGTTAAATATTTATGCTCATCCTTCAAAAATGCAGCGTCACAAATTCGTTTTGCTCGATCTACTAAAGATTTAATTACACCAATTTCTTGACGTGGATGCTGGTTGGATAATTTATGAAGGTATCTATCAGTGTGTGTGTCGGCTTTCTGTAAACCTTAAAAGATAGTGAATTATTATTTCTGGATATTAACATGTCAAGAAATGGTAAACTTTCTTTAGTTTCTTTTTCCATGAGAAACTGAAACTGAAAGTTTTGTATACCATTTATAAAGGGTGAATTTATCTAATCCGCCAAAATTAAAGGAGTACTAGAACTCATCATTCTAAGCAAAAAAGTTCACATGTACATGGGTCCGGAAATGCTTTGTTTCCGAGATACAGGGTGTCAAAGTTAAAAAAAGAAATCGCGTTTTCTTCAATATCTTTCCACTGTTTCGAAATAATTTCATGAAATTTCGTATACGGGGTTTTTTTAATATTAGTTTCTTTTCTTTTTCTTTTTTTAATGTTGGATATTTTAGTGATCCTTACAAAAGTTAGTTTTAAATAAATAAACATTGTGAGCTTTAAATGCGTTTTTCTCGGAAACTGTTCCTCCTAGCGACTTCACTAAGATATACCTTTTTTTAGCAGAAAAGATAGGAGAATCGATGTTTCTAGTCCAAAATGGTATACAGTGTAGCACAAAAGAGTTGCAACGATTTAAAGGTGTCGAAATAGTTGCCGCTAGCGCCCTCTAGAAACCACAACTAAATGGACCACAAATTTGAATTTGTCTTCCTAAAAAACCCCCGCATACTAAATTTCATGAAATATTTCGAAACATTTGAAAGATATTGAAGAAAACGCGATTTCTTTTTTCAACCTTGACACCCTGTATCTCGGAAACGAAGCATTTCCGGACCCATGTACATAAGAACTTTTTTGCTTAGAATGAAGATTTCTAGTACTCCATTGATTTTGGCGGATTAGATAAGATCCACCCTGTATAAACTAAAAACTCGTGCAATGCTTCTTCTCCACGTCTCCAAATAACAAATGGGTCATCTACATATCTATACCAAACTGAATGTTTTTTAGGTGTGTTTTTTAACGCTAATGTTTAAAAATTTTCCATGTAAAAATTAGGGACTAAGGGAACTACCCATTCTAAACCATTAGCCTGTTCATAAAATTTAGAATTCCACTGAAAATAAGTTGTAGTGAGACAGTACTGAAAAAAAATGGTGATATCCTTTGGAAAAATATGGTCAATGTATTCGATAGTTCCTTTTAGGGGAACTTTTGTAAAAAGTGAAACAACATCAAAACTGACTATTCTATCACCCTCTTCAATTTTGAAACTATGCATTTTTTCAACGAATTCGGTATAATTTTTAATGTATTGGGGTGTCTTACCTATAATAAGATTGGAATAAAATGTGAGATGTTTTGAAAGATTATATGTGGGAGGACCAATTTCACGAACCATAGGCCTTAAAGGAATATTAGGTTAATGGATTTTTGGTAAACGATATAGTTTTGGTGAAATAGCTTTGGAGTTTTTTTTTATTTCTTCAGGAATAGATGATAATTTAATAAGTTCCTTATTTTTAAAAGAAACTTTTTTGTTACATCTTTTGGTATTTCGCGAAAAGTATCTGGTTCCAACAATTGCTCTATTTTAATGTTATAATGGTTCATATTTAATATAACAGTTACATTACCTTCATCTAATTTTAATATTGTTATACTTTCATTACGTTTAAGATCCAGTAAAGCACGTTGTTGTTAAAGGATAAGTTGCTCTTTGGAGGTTTTGTTTTACGTAATATGTTAACTGTGTTATACCTAACTTTACAACATTATCAGAAATGCTTATAACTGTCTTTTTATAATCAATAGATGGTTTATTATTTTGTTGTTTGTAAAATTTATTAAATTCTTCCTTTTGATGTTGACATGAGATGTCAAAATTTATTTCCATAGATTTAAACGTTATAGAATCAATTTTATCCAAATCTCTATTGAATACAGACGAAATTTCTAAATGTAAATATACAAGATTTCTATCCGTTTTATTCAATAACTTCTTAGTATTATGTATTTGATAACGCAGAAGAGCATTTTCAGTTCTACTATAAATATTATTAGCTTGTTTGTTATTAAAACCTCTTTTAACATAGAGAAAGTTGTGAGTCACAATAATAATTGTGTTTTACGTTTCCTCAATTTTTCAAATTGTCTGATAGAACGATAAGTTTCTTCCGCATGAAGTACTGAAGTATAAAAATGTAAGCTTTCACGATTATTACACATAATAAAATTCTTATCTTTTGTAAATGGTACAAGTACATCCTAGCATTCAGTTTACCAAAAAGAAACTAATGGAAGTTTAGGTACCATTTCTTGACATATTAATATCTAAAAATAATAATTCACTATCTTTTAAGCTTTACTGAAAGCAGGCACACACTGATAAATACCTTCATAAATTATCCAACCACCATCCACGCCAAAAAATCAATGTAATTAAACCCTTAGTAGATCGAGAATTTGTGACCCTGAATTTTTGACGGATGAATATAAATATTTAACAAAATCGTTACAAGATAATGGATATTCACTTAGAGATATTAATAACGTTATTACACCTTCTAGACGTAACCTTAAAGAAAAACCAGTTCTTTCCTTTTTTGCTAATGTTACAGAATTGCAAAAATCCTAATTAAATATGGCATTAGGACTATTTTTAAACCTACAACAAAAATTAAAGGTCACCTAAGGATGTTTCAAACGCATTATCATCTTCCGGAGTGTTTTTAATAAATAAATACACTGTATTGGATGTTAAAAATGAGATTTATTATTAGTCAATAATATAACCGCTTTTTAAAAATCTCAGTTTACAGTTTGTCAATATATATATATATATATATATATATATATATATATATATATATATATATATATATATATATATATATATATATATATATATATATATATATATATATGTATATATATGACGAATATAAACCTAAGTACAGATACAGAGGTATATGTTAAATATAATTCTTTACAATGTTATAAAGTAACTAAGATTATAATTTTTGCTTTAAATTCAAATATTGGACATCTTATAATTAAAAGTCGTCACCTTCACTTTCACTATCATCTTCACTCGACTCTCCGACATTGATTACTAGAGGGTTTACCACTTCCTCACCTCTTTTTTGTACGTCCCACGACTGGTTCATTTCCTTTAAAGCATGTAAAATACACTTTTGCCACAGTTCTCCAGTTACTTGGTTTAATGAATCCTTCCATAGTGATAAAACATTCTTGTCCCTGAAGCCCTGTCTTCCAACGTTTTTCTTGTAATACTGTTTACAATTTGCCCATATTAACCCGATAGGGTTGAATTGGTAGTGATACGGAGGTAAACTTGTAAATCCTTGGCAATTTGTAATAATTCCACTTTCAGCATATCATTCGAATGAGGAATGTTGTGTTTTCTTAAAAATTGAAGAAGATCTTCTTTCTTCCAACTACTTGAAGATAATTTTTCTACTAATGTAGTAACTGGCATTGTCAATTACCAAACTTGGTTTTTCTAAATTTGGTAAAAGCTGTTCTTGAAACCATTTTTGAAATAAATCAGCGTTCATATTATCGTGGTAGTCTACTGTCTTACTTTTACTGGAAAATACCAATGATGAATTAGGTATAAAACCATCCTTGTTGCCAGCACTCAGTATGATAAAACTAAAATTTATTCGGTTAAAAATAATTATAACAAATCGGACTATTTTAATTACCGTTTCCCTTCTCCTAGCGGTTTGTTTTTTGTGCTTTTCAAATCATTATCGTGCCATGATTTTCGAACGCTTCCTGGACTAAAAAGCTACGTCTCATCCAAAAAGACAGGATCGTAGCTAATTTCACAACTTTTATTAAGAAAATATTTTCGCAAAAATGTTGCTCGAGCACCAGCAATATGAACATGCTCCATTAAACGCCTTATCCATCGCCAACTTTGAATTCAAAACCAATTTTGTGTAACAATTGCTTCAAACTCGTTTTACTGGAGGTACATATTTTATCTTCTTTAAGTTCAGTTTGGAGTTTTTTGATGGTAACATGTGAGCCTAAAATTAAACAGTGATTAACTCCATTTCAACAATAATTTCTGAATTATTTACCAGTTGCATGCATGGTGTAAATTTTTCGTTTCAAAACGCCTTTCACGTATTCGTCGACATCATCTGACTTCGACTTCAAACGCAGCCTATGTTTTTGCGGTGAATCCAGCGCCGATTTCCCAGATTCTAAAGCGAGAGCCATTCTTGCCTTTGTCAGAGGTACGGTTTTCTCAGAAATGCTGCATGCGAGAGCAGTTCGCTGCAACATAATATTACATAAATATAAATTTAAATACCTGGATAATGGAAGTTAATGGTAAACTTGGCCCCCCGTTATCGCGTTGTATCTCGAAGTAATGCATTATATTCATTAACATTACTTGAGTTTGGCTTTTCAAGGATTTACCTTTTAATGGCGTCATTATTTGCTGCAAAATAAATAAATGCATTCAATCAATTGGAAATACATTTTGCATTATAAACTTACCTCGTAATAGTGAATATTAATAATAGTTTTGAAAAAAAACTATTGTTCACAAATGCAATGGGAACTAATAAATTACGAAGCGAAAAATAAATGATTATAACTACAAAACACGATGCGATTGTACGAAACGAAATACGAAAAATAATTTGAGGTTAAATAGCCAAGAAGACATCTGACAGCGTCATGCACTTTGATTTTAGAATCGACATACGTTTTTAAGAGATATCGCCAAGATATCCATTATAGTCGTTTACATCATTCATAATCACTGAGAAAAAAACGATAATTATTGTTTACAAATTATTTGCTCTCAGTTATCATGATTTTTAGTATATACAAAATGTAGCTTCTTGTAGTTTTTATGAAAATATATATAGTAGATTACATACTAAACAGTTTTAATGGTGATCAACGTAAGGAGAAGATAATTTAAATTTACTAAAAATTATAGTTTATAACATTCATAATATATGTATGTAGCCCTCAGTTTGTTATTTCAAAAAAAGTTCTCATTTAAAATTCGCGCGCGATGTTTCAAACGAAGATAACGAAGGAAACGTGACTGAGCGTTTCCAAAGTTGAATTGTATTTTCTGCATCACGGTTTTAACTAGTTTTTTGTGCTGTTGTGTACTATAAACTCTAAAGGTAATACCTAAACGCAAAATACAATTTAATGCGATTAATTATTTAACGGGTAAATTATGTTTGTTGTTTGTTAGATAGTTAGGTTAGGTACATTGTTTACTTATTTATTATAATTATTATGTCACACACATCGTTCAAATTCTAATATTTCAACAATTTTACAATGCACTCTATTATGAATTGGATTTCATTTTTAAATTGTTAAGGTGGTTGTCGGTGGTTGTACTAGTAGTTTTCGACGGAGTACCAGCTTCTAATAAGTTATCAAATTTCCTTACTTTCTGTATTGAATAATAGCTACATGCTTCTTCTTTGTAAATGCTGTTTACTCCTTTTTATCAAAAAAATTTAATTTACTGGTATACAAGTAAATGTAGAATTTCATTTACTTCAGATTAGTTTTACGGGAAAGTAACTCCCCTTCACCCATTAAAAGAAAATTGTAGTACAGACTGTAAGTATTAAGTGCTATTTTATGGGATGTCTACACCCTTATATATAATCATCCCTAAATTTAAAATTGAAAATACAAAACCACTCGACAGCATTTTCAAAAAGCATTTTTATCGTTTAGTGAGAAAAGAAGGAAACAGTTCTAAATCTGAATAATGTAGGTTTTCAACAGCTAAAGTAATTATTGAGCAAGTTCAAAACAGTTTAGTGACCGAAATATACTAGGTATTCTGATATCTAATGTACTACCTTCCTTAGCCCTGCAAGTAAATAAAAGTTTTAAGGTACAATTTACTCTGGGCGTTAACTTCAACATTGACGTACTGCACTAGAATTGTATTGTGGACTCGTCATTCATTCGTGAATATCCTAGGTATTCTGATTTCTAATGATACTACCTTCCCTAAGAAACTCCGCACAGTAACATAAAACCTATTGGAGATGGAAGTTATTGTCACTTTGGGTTAAAAGACAACATTGACGTACTGCACTAGACTTTGAAATTACATCGTCATTCTTCGTGAATATCCATATAGGATCTGATTTATCCAAAGATGCACTCAAGAAATCACGACACACATAAAACCTATTGGAGATGGTAGTTATTGTCACTTTGGGTTAGATAATGGCGTTGAACAAACTTTGAAATTACATTCACACTTGTTTCCATATAATCTGAATCCATTAAATCTAAAACTTGGTATTGATAGTCTCAGTGCTTCTAATTCAAATTCAAGCCAATTATGGCCAACTCTGGGTTGTTTACCGCCTAGCGAACATGCATTTATTATTGGTTCAATCATGGTTACCACAAACCTTCCGATAGTAACCTTTACTTAGAAGACTTTGTCCAAGAATTGACAAATTTGATAAAAGTGGTATAACTATTGATGGAAAAAGGTGGGAAATAAAATTACTTTGTATAATATGTGATGCTCCTGCAAAATCCTTCATAAGTAAAACAAAAGGGCATACTCGCTTCAATAGTTGCACTAAATGCATACATGGAGAGTTTTTAAACAGCAGGGTATGTTTTCCACATTTAAACTGTTTACTCTGAGCAGATGAAAGTTTTGTGAATCAGGAGCACGAGGATTATCATTTAGGACAATCAATTTTAACAACCATTCCAAATTTTAAACTCGTAACGAAAATATATTTAGATTATATGCACCTCATTTGTATTGGAGTAGTGAAGAAAGTAATTTATTGTTGGTTTCATGAAGGTAATTCTGATGTTAGACTTTCAAACAAAGAGGTATCTATTTCAAATAAACTACTGGCTGCTGTACCATTTATTCCATGTGGATTTCCTTGTAAACCTAGAGATATCAAAATGGTAAGGCAATGGAAAGCCACTGAATTGAGGCAATTTCTGTTGTGCACATCTCCAATTGTTTTAAAGCATTTTTTAAAAGAAAGATTGATTTTGTGATGCTTGAAGGCAAAACCATTGTGTTAATAGCAAATTTTTCTCATGATCAAGAGGGAAATGTTAGTGTTATACTTGGATAACAGTGTCATGTTGTAGGTCCAATTTTTACTAATCCATGCAACTCGACCATTTTAAATTGCTTTATTGTGGAAGAACCAATTCCATGTCCCTTAATGAAGTAGCCACTTTTAAGAATTAGAATCAAATGTGTCAGAATGCCCTTCAGTTCTGGAAAATTTGCAATCCTACCCATTCAGCATTGTTGATATCTGAAAACTTACAACCAGTGTTGTTAATAAGAAATTGTTAGAATTAAAAATATGTACCGGGTGGCCAACTAAAAACGGCCGTCGGCCATATCTCAGGAATGGACTATAGAACAGGTTCGGGAAAACAAATTGTATAACAACAATGGCTTCGAGAAACGCCTGGAAATTATTTTCAGAATTATAGGTCCACCGCTAGAGGGCGTATTTAACAGTTAAAGTTTAAAAATCAATTTTTTTCAAAATTTACTCAATTAAGGGGCATATTAAATATTATAATCAGATTCCTCGACAAATTCTGCATATTTTTTATTTAACAAGTTTTAGTCTATCTCTTCAAGTAAGGGGCGGGGGAGAGTGGGAACTTTGTTACGAAAAAACGCCTTTAATTCAGATTCTGCTTGACCGATTTTAATAAACTTGCTGCTGTTTGAAAGAGCTTTTGTTAAACAATAGAAAATTTGTAAATTTGAAGCAATCTGATTAATAACATAAATGCTAGAGGGCGCTGTTTAATATTTTTTTAATATTGTGTTTTCTCTTTACAATTTTAAATGGAAGCATAAAAATTTAAGTAGGTCTTTAAAAAGTAGACTAAATTAGTAACGAAACAGTGAAAACGGCAAGTCGATATCTTTTTTGAGATATCGTAAGAAACAGGTAAATGGCGGGAGTATCAAACTAATGTTATGGTTGCCGCTAGATTACCTAAATGTAATGCTGTCGCTACTAACAATGAGAACAAATTATAAAATAATAATGTGACAAACCTAACATTTTTTTAATTATATAAGAATGTTATATTTGTTTTCAAGCGATGTGTTAGTAAATCAAAAGCATAAAATATCAATAAAAACCGATATTTGCCCAGCAACAACAAATACAGTTTAAAATATGAATTACGATTTACTGATGACAACAAAATTAGTAAAGAGGGCCATGTAAGATATAAAATAAATTCCCTGTTGAAAACAAGCAAGCTATGATCTTATATGTCAAAAATTATTCATCGTGTTGCATTTAATAGACTTTCTTTATCTTTTCGTACCAAAAGGATTCTTACAAATCAAGAAGCATTTGATATGTTGGCAGTTTATTTTGAATGTATGAGAAATGCAACCATTGCTGCTAGAGTGTATGCACAGCAGTACCCAAACAGACGGCATCACAGCAGAAGAGTTTTTCTCTGACTTGCACACCGTGTGCGTACTACTGGAAATGTGAATCTTCCGTGTACCGAAGACAACGCAGAGGTGGAACAGAGGAAAATGTTATTGGTGTTTTAACTTATGTAAATTTTAACCCTCATTCAAGCACCAGAGCTATAGCTAGAGACTTGGGTATATGTCGAACCACCGTCCAAAATATTTTAAGAGACCATAGGTGACTACTTATTTATTAATGCATGTTTTATGCGGTATTATAATGATTATAATGTTTTAATTTTTTTCGTTTGTCGTTATATGTTTCTCATTTTTATCATACCGAAAATGTCATTACATCAAAGTTAACTTGTGACAACATGACAAATGTATTTGCCGCCATTTTATGTCCAGTTTCAATAAAACACCAAATTATTTAATGAAATTATCTTACGCTATGTGAATAGATTTTAACATTAATTAAGTGAGGCAAAGTAAAGTAAAAAGGTACCAATAATAAAAAATAATGAGAGGCCGGGCGAAAAAAATTCGTAATAACATTACGAGAGTTAATGCATTTAAAGTCCTTTTTCGTTTACTAACAACGAAGGACTTCAATGTGTTACTTTATAATATATACTATTTTAGATTGCACTCATACCACATGGTCCTACACCATAGTTTGAAAGCTCAAGATTTCGATACCAGGTTGGATTTTTGCAACTGGCTCTCAAATATGATACACGACGATCCTGAAATACTTTCACGAATTATGTGGACAGATGAGGCTACTTTTCATAGTGATGGTAGTGTAAATCGACATAATATGCACTACTGGTCTGAAACGAGTCCCCACTGGATGCAGGACGTCCAACATCAGGGTCTGTAAATGTGTGGTGTGGGATTCTAGGCGGAGAAATAATTGGGCCTTTTTTTAAGTGAGGCTTAATGGAGAAAGATATTTAGATTTTTTAAGCAACGAATTGCCACTTCTTTTAGAAGACGTACCCTTGGCGATTCGTCGTGACATGTTCTTGCAACATGATGGGTGCCCGGAACGTTATTCTAGAGATGTTCGGAATTTCTTAGATCAATCATTCCCTGAAAGGTGGATAGGACGTGGAAGTTTATTTATTTGGCCACCAAGGTCTCCAAACCTAACTTGTTTAGATTTTTATTTGTGGGGGCGAATAAGAGATCTCGTTTATGCCCATAGACTCACAACAAGAGCTGACATGATTGAAAGAATACGACAGACAATACGAAGTATTTCAAGGGCATACATTGAAACTGGTGTTCTCTCCACCCGTCAGCGATTGATCCCGTACATTGAAAATGATGGGCGACATTTCGAACATCTAGGGTGACACTAATTACGTAGTTATTTATTTAAGGTTTTAATTGTTAGATTTATCACATTATTATTTTATAATTTGTTCTCATTGTTAGTATGGACAGCATTACATTTAGGTAATCTAGCGGCAACCATAACATTAGTATGATAACAGTTTAAATTACTGCAGACCAATGTGAGATCTTTTCATCCAGGCTAAATTTAATAATTTCCGTTAACGCGAACTAGCCTACTAGACGATGGAAGAACAATTCCCGCCATTTTCCTGTTTCTTACGATATCTCAGGATAGGAAAAAGATATAGACTTGCAATTTTCACTGTTTCATTACTAGTTTAGCCTACTTTTTAAAGACCTACCTAAATTTTTATGCTTCCACTTAAAACTGTAAAGAGAAAACACAATATTAAAAAAATATTAAGCAGCGCCCTCTAGCATTTATGTTATTAATCAGATTGCTTCAAATTTACAAATTTTATATTTCTTAACAAAATCTTTTTCAAACGACATGAAGTTTATTAAAATCGGTTAAGCAAAACCTGAATTAAAGGCGTTTTTTCGTAACAAGGTTCGACTCTCCCACACCCCTTATTTGAAGAGATAAACTAAAACTTGTCAAATAAAAAATATGCAGAATTTGTCGAAGAATCTGATTATAGTATTTAATATGCCCTTAATTGAGTAAATTTTGAAAAATTTTGATTTTTAAAATTTTAACTGTCAAATACGCCCTCTAGCGGCGGACCTACAATTCTGAAAATAATTTCCAGGCGTTTCCCAAGGCCACTTTTGTTATGAATTTTTTTCCCGAACCTGTGCTATAATCCATTCCTGAGATATGGCAGACGGCCTTTCTTAGTTGGCCACCCGGCATACACTGAATCATTAAAAAAACTGAGACAGCACACTTCTTCAGTTAAAATTTCCATCCTGCAAATCACCTGCGATTAAATGTGTAAACGATATCCTCAAGCCCGCTTTACAAAATGCGAATTTTAATTTGAAAAAACAGTCCTGTCTCAGTTTTTTATTTATTGAGTCTACATACTATAAAGTTTCACTTTTACGATTTCATAACTACTTGACATTTTAGTTATCAATTAAAAAAATTAAACACTCGTAATAAGAATTTTAGGAAATTTATAATTTTGCAATTCTTGTTTGAATTTTTGACATCTATCAGTGACCAACAAAATACATGTAATGTTTTAAATTCAGCGGGTACGAATTTAAATTATAAGCATGCAAACATGATCAGAAATGAAGAGGAAGAATCGACTCCATGCACCAGCCGACGTAGTACACCTCTGTCTCATTTAAGTTCGATTTCAACTGGAATACGTGAAAATCCTACTATAAATGATGACGGTAATTTTCTATCCTTTTTTTATTGTATTTTATATTTGCGCATTGAAATTGTGGGTGCAAGTACATAGTATTTAACCTTACTCCTGCGTTATTTAAAATACGTTTTCCTTAATTTTCAAATAACACTATTTTACATATCAATTATTTATTTTAGATTGGAGAATGAAACTAGACAGAGACGTCACTGGCAGTTGCGACAAATATTATTATATCTTAACAATAATGAACGCAATTCATTTAACAATCTACCAGAAGTGCAATCAACTATTAAAGAAAGTGAAATATGGATATATCTACCACTGATAAATGCGGCTGACATGGAAGCATTCGAAAAAAAAATAACTCAGAATGAACATTATAGATTGAAATTGGTAAGATCTTAGTGCTGTTATAGGAAATTGATATTTAAAAATATTTCTTTTACTTGCAAAGATTTCTGTCCTGGGAAGAAGTGGTGGTAATTCTGCCAAAAAAATAGTAAAATCCATATTTAGAAAAATTATGTTGGACGACGTAGCACTCCAGTACAGTTGGTTAGGTGGGAAAGGAAAAACAGTGCTTTTCACTACTCCTCTTAATGATGTGACTTTTTGTACATATGTCTTCTAATAAATATAAGCATTTTAGATAAAAAATGAGATTATGAGCTTACAACGTAAATGTATTTTTGAAAAAAGGAAACAGAATTACAACTTTAATCAAGGTTTTGACATGTGTTGAAACTCAGTTTGGGAAACTTTGTCCAAACTTTAGTTTTACCTAAAACGTAGAACTATTGCTTTTTGTATTAGGTGCGGTAGGCAGTAATAATGGCACTTAGAATGCTACAGACGTAGAAATTATCAATGAGATTAAAAATTGGCTGCGACATGCACCACAGCGAGCCAAGTCAAAACGGTTAGTAAGTATACTTAATCTTTGATTAATTCATAACACATCCTAATATACTTACCAAATACTTAGTACCTTTTTTATTTCTTAATTACTGTTTTTTAATTTTTTTTACAGATCGTGTCCGGTAACAACTACTTAGCACCTATGTACATACTTATAATTATAAATGTAGATACATATATTTAGTACTAAAACTGAAACAAAATCTTCTAGTTTTATTTTACGAACTCATAATAGATAGATATTTTTGGATTTAATCTGGATATTTGTAAGATTTTTGGATGCATTATGGATATCACACAGACATCTATTAACATTCAACAATGGATATCCAGAAAATTGTATAAAGTGTGACATCTATATATCCATATGATATCCAGTGGATATTTTTGTTAATATTCCAGATATATTTGGATATCCATCTAGATATATGCGGATAACCTATAGATATCTCATAGATATTGAGAGCTGTGTGGGTGAAATTAAAATTAAGATTAAAAAATTACATGAAACCTTCTGCATTATGGTTTTCATTGTTGATAACACTTGCACTTATTACTAGAGCCATTTCTTTGTTAGATATAACTGGATTATTATAATCGATGTCGTGTTTATATTTGGGACTGATTCTATGATTTTCAAATTTAAGTTTTTCACTTTGCTAAATGTGTTTTTTGGCTGACATTTTTCATTGTTAGCCTTCGACCGTTAGAGGCTGTTCTGATTTGTCATCTTTAAGACAGTGTAACAATATTTAATTTTTAATGATCTAGTTATTCTTTACTAAAATTGAATTCTATAGTGGGCTTTATACGTTTCTCAAACTGTTATATTAATAGCAGGCTGTTGTGTATGTTTTAATTTTTTCACAACATTGTTTCAACATCTTTAACAATTTTAATAGATACTACTACTGATGAAGATAACTGTAAGTGTTATCGAAACGTTTAATTTAAAATACACCATTAAAAAATCCAAAAAGGATAAGTATTTTCTTATATGTAATAATGGCGAAAATTTACATTTTCAGACTTTATTTTTAGCTGCATTGGGTACAGGTATCGTGTCAACGTTCAATCCTAATCTGATTAAATCTGTATACTCTACATGTGAATGTAATACTAGACGTTTTCTATAATTATTAATTAATATTCTGTAACGCTGTACTTAGTAACTTTATTTTGGGGCAGGTGTTATGTGTCATTGGCTTAATTCTCTGCAACTCGCCATACTGCTTCTCATTAACTTCAACCAGTGAGTAAAGTAAGAACCGGACAATTAGTAGATCACTCTCTGGTCTTATAAATTCTACATAATAAATAAAATAATAAAGTCACTCAATATACATTTAGTGCATACAATATTTGATATAGTAAAATTTGCTATACACGCTCTTGTTTAAGAAATAGTTAGACCTCATAAACAATAATAATATTTTAGCTCACCCATTAAATGCTGGTTGAAGCCACTCTTACCTGTAAAAATAAACACATTAAATAATCCGTTAATTTGAAAGATAATTTTAAACATAAACTAAATTACAAGCTAATGGTTTTAAATAATTACTAAATAAATTGAGTTATTGTTAGTAACTACAATTACAAATAGTCAGAAAGTCGGCGCGTGAATATATCCTAGACAAATCAACTATATATGGACGTTAAGAGTGAAGAAGTTCTATAGCTATTACAAAGGTGATTTGTTGAAACTCTCCTTCAAATATACAGGGAGGCCCAACGAGATGGTCTGGCAGATTTAAAAAAAACGCTTGAACGCGCTAACTATTATTTCTAAGGGACATCTAGTCGATTAAAACTCCATTATACAGGGTGGTTCATGAAGAAAGTACGGCGTAACACTTTTAATTTTTAAATACAAATCTACTAGTGTTATGTATTTTGTGATCATTCCTGCAGTTTGTAGTAAATTCGGTATAACACGCCCTATACCTATTCTGAACCGTTTTAATTTTATTTGCGTTTTTATAACTCAAATGGCATTGTATTACCGATAGGATGAGACTTTCGGAAACTTTGTACACTATCGTTTCTATGAATACCGTCTAACTAGTAATAATATTTTGCATCCACCCTCAAGGTGTTAGTGAAGGTGTCCACTTTTTTTGAATTTAAATCGAACTGTTATCATTATTATGAGATTTTCCATTCGAGAAAGGGCACAAATAAAAAAACTTTATTTTGAAAACAGAGTAGAGCCATCCCCCCTCACATTTAATGGGAGATAGATCCAAACAGATCTATTAACAATAAGTATGTGAGAAGATTAATAAGGAAATTCGAAGACACTGAATCTGTTATTGATATTCATCACCATCCAAATCGACAGTTAAGAAACAATGCCATAGAAAATGCGGTTTTGGGATACATAGCACTTGACAATACCGAGAGCACTCGCAAGCTGCCTATATCTTTAGGAGTTTCTTACACATCAATACAAAGGATACTTAAAGATCATAAATTTCATCCCTCCAAGATAAGACGACAACATAAGACGATTAGGATAGAAGATTGCAGTTCTGCGAAGAAATGAGCCAACGCTTAACCTAAAATTGACATTTTCTGTTTTCGGACGAATGCACGTTCTGTACGATGCTATAAATAGATATAATTGTCGTTATTGGAAAGACTCAAACCCTCGTTTATTTAGAGAGATGTGCTCGCAACACCCCCAAAAGTTAAATGTTTGGACCTCTTTTTATTTTTATCCATGGAAACCTGACGGGTGAGTTGTACTTGGTCGTGTTGGAAAATATAATACACCCGTTAATCACGGAGAAAAACGAAAACGACAATAACCATAAATAAGCATTCTCCATTTCTAACACGATGGACCACCACACCATTAAGAGCTCCTGTAAGGTAGTCCTTGAACATTCACTTTCCTGGTCAGTGGATTGGTAGACGAGTTTCAATTGAGTGGCCACCGAGGTCCGCGGACTTAAGCCGTTTTGACCCTTTTTCTTGGGGGCATTTAAAACGCAAAATTTATGAAACGAAACCAGAGTCAATTGAATATCTTCGACGCCGATTTACAGATGAATGTAGAAGAATAACTCCAGGTAGGCACCAGGTTTGAGTAGAATTTTTATTACTGTTTGGAGGAAAACGGACACAATTTTCAACACTTATTACGACATGGAAGCTTACTTCTTTTTTCAATAAAGTAATTTTGCTATTTACTGTTTGAGTTATTTCATTTTAAGGCAATTATCCAAAATTACATTTTCTTTGTGAATCATTCCGCACAAATAAATATTGGCAGTAGAGACTATTACAAAAGAATTAAGACTTCAAAGGTATCCATAGAAGCGGCAGTGTACAAAGTTTCCTAAAATCTCAACCTATCGATAATATAATGCTATTTAACCTATAAAAACGCAAATAAAGTTAAAACGGTTTAAGATAGGTATAGGACATGTTATACCCAATTTACTGTAAATTTCAGAAAGGAGCAAACATGACTTAACAACAAGTACCTTTCCATTTAAAAATCAAAAGTGTGACGTAGTATCTTCTTTATGAATCACACTGTATAATATTGTTTTAGTGAACAAGATGTCCTCTTAGAAATCAAGGTCGATGTGTTGTGGGGTTTTTTCTAAATCTAACAGGAAAACTCATAAAGAGGAGTGCGACTTTCTCGTTGGGCCACCCTGTATTGGATGTTCTGCTTAACGCAATTTCCTAAAAATTTCGAAATGCGTATTTTGGTGTACGATCTATTAAAGTAATATATTTTTAAAACTATCATTTTTATTATTTTATTATTACGTTATAGTGAAAGCCGCTACTAACTTTCCTATTTTAATTTCAAACCGAATAGGGCATCTTTTATAGCAGACTTGGATTTCTATCCTAATAGGACTCTTATTACTCTACATCAAAATTTACTGTTTTGATATTTATATTTCTTTATTTAATTTCTCGGTGTGGCACTTCTGATTTATCTCCAGAGGTAACAGAAGTACTGCTACTTCTGATGTAGCCTCTACCGGGTGGTTTTGTCCAGTATACTTGGATTTTTTAAAATACAACGCAATATATACGTCCAAAGCTTTGTTGTGAAGTTAAGTTGTGCTTCAAAGTTATAACGAGTTTTGCAGTTGTGACTGGCACAAACTAGCTAGTATCGCCTAGCAACTGGCGAGGTAAATAGAGAATTTGGATTCATTTTACCGTTTATTATTTGCGCTGGATTAGTATGAAGTTGTTACAACAACAAGCTGTTAGTAATAGTAGGGGCCATGAACTTTCTAAAATACAATCCAAACAGTTGAAAAAGATGGACTGAAAAAATTAAGTAATAATACCGCGTAAAAGTTGTAAATGAGGAACACCAAAAATAGTATTAAACATTTTTTTAAATCAGTTTGTATATTCCGGTCGCGCATATGCTCTAAAATTTCCAAAAATTTCGGAAAATTTCTTTTTTTAATAATTTTTTTAACTTGTCAATATTTAAGTGTAATAGCTCTCGTCGACTCCTTACTTAAGGCATCGACTGTTTAGAAAAGAGAATGGTTCAAATCGGTTAAGGTCTTCCACTTGCGCAAAAACTACGAAATCTAACAAATTCTCGTGCTCGTTGTAACTCGCCAATAACCTTAACGCTCCGCACCACTACCTTTCTAGCCACCGTGTCACGGAATAGTCTGTCAGTCTCCGTTTTTTTCTCGGGTTCGATCCTTCAGTTAATGTTGTCACTTGAATTAATTTTAGATGTTATTATGACATTCTTGTATATCTATGTGACTTATTGGTGCTAAACTATAGCTGTATAGAAAAAAATCATCACAAAACAGGTATTTAATTGCCTCATATTTGGTAGACCCAAATATTGTCCAACAAACAAGCTTCCTATTGGTGAGGACGTACTTCGGTGTTATGCTCATGAGCGATACAACTTGGTGCTTAAAGCTAATAATAAAGCCTAAGTTTTTCACAAGTTTCCAGCACAGTAGTTGCCCAATTGTTCTTAGTTGTATTTGTAACAAAACCATTGATTTGTGTATATGCGATATATCTATTAATTGTGACTATGCAAAATCAAATACAATACCACCTACTGAGCTAAGGTTTATCTACCAATTGCAAGCACAAGCAATAAGGAAACTTGAAGGGGTTGAAGTGTCTGAAGTAAGGAAGGTGAATAAAAAATTGTAAAAAAGATCACGTGACATCCACTTACCTTTGAATGACGAATCTGCCCTGAAACTCTCGCGCTTTTATTCAAATGTAATTAGTGTGGTTGAATGACGTGGAAGACCAATATCCGTCTAGTAAAGATAGCAATAGTGATGAAGATTTTAAAGAGCTGAAAGAAATTGCTCTACTAATTGGCAGATGAGAGTACAGCCAAAATCAACTGCGTTACTAAGCGATCGTTGTGGAGCTTTTGATCCATGATATTGGGTTAATTGCACATTCTGACCCTCACATATAGACAAAATTAAAATAAGAAGAGACAAACAGAACACAAGGGCTGAATTGTGTAGTAAACCTGACAAAATCCCAAGTAAAGAACGTCTCACGTCTGAACTTCAAGAAATAGTTGTATTTATTTATTGTACCAATCAATATAATCTTCAACTTTTTTCTTTATCCAAAACATTTAATATTGGCAATGATACAAGATAATGCAAAACACATAAGAGAACTTGGATTTCGACCGATACTAAAGACAAGAGACATATCAAAAGGGAAAAACTATCAGGACATTCTTGCCGCCAAAACCCAATTTAGAGGCTCAAGAGTTCTCGGAAATAATTCACTAGATTTACTGTGACTTATCTTCTCCACCACTGTTAAAAGATATATGTGGTGATGAAATTCAGTCACATATTCAAGGTGGCTCAATCTCTAATTGGGATATAACATTCATGACATATCTAGTTCACATATAGACAGTTGAAAGGTGTGTAAAACTCGTGACAGACGTCTCAGGAAAAGTAGAGCTGAGCGTAGGGATGGTTTTATCAGAACGACGCCCATAAGCCAGAGAAAAAGTTTAAATTATGTCCAAAATTGTGCGTCCTTAGCAACCTCATTGACGCATTATTAATACATCACTTTGCAAAATTAGAAATTTTATATTAGATTAGAAAGTTAAAAGAGGAACTTGACATGCATTTTTTATCATTTCTAGAAAGTACTACGTTTTAACAAAATCTTTTCGAGGAAGTACGATTATACACTAAATTAGATTAGTATAAACACTTGTTATAGGGTTGAATTCAAATGGGCTCCAATTATGGGGCGTTAAGCCAAAAAATGTAGTTTAATTTTTATTAATAAAACTGAGAAACACAAACAAATTGTAACAGAAGTTCTTATCATTCGATATGGATAAATCATTTAATATAACAGTTCAAATCCATGACCAACGTCAAATTAAGTATATGGGTGCAAATCATTGCAGACTAACTCAGATCGTTTAACATTAGGTTTTATATTGCAAAAAACGGAACGTTTATGTTACTTTTTTGATAACGTTGAGTTTGATCCAACATTAATAAAATCAGTTTTCTCTGAGTTTGTAAAACAGTATTTAATTATCAACTTTATAAACGTGAAGTGTAGGAAAATTATATACCAATTACTGAACGAATTTGCTTCTTCACAGTGACACAAGATAAGAGTATAAAGGTCCTGTATTATGGACGCTTATATACCTTAAGGTAAACTGCATTGCTTCTTCACTACCCTGTGGGATTACGACAGATGCTTAATTACGGCGCTGCTGGCAAGAGGAAAATGTTTTATATGAGCAATATTTCTTATTCCAAAACTTAACGATACTTAAAAATAAAAGGTACCACTCAACTCACAATTTCATCTCAAAACAGCGTATTAAAGAGCTACCTATACAAAGTCCATCTAGTATACAATAACTGTAGCTTTCTCAAAACATATCCATAAGTAAAAAAGCCTTACTTAATCGATACTTAATATGGATTTTAGACTCTTACTAATAGGTAATTGTTTTAAGAATAATGAACTAACATGAAAACAAAAGGTAGAATTACATACCTTTTGAGGGCTATGTACACTAAATTATGCATTTTCTGCAACTTAAAAAGGAAACCACGTTTTAATGGAATCACTTATATGATAGTGATTGGAGTTGCGCAGAAAACGAAAAAATAGTTCACACCAGTATAAAGTATTGTCAACGAAGATGTACCAACATACTACAGCCGGTTAGTTTAATAGCTAAATCCGTGGATAACCAGTTGTTGGTTGCGAAATCTGGCGTAAAGATGAAATTGTGAACCTTGCTTAATGTCATCTAGGCACATTTCTGTAAATCCCGGTGTCGATGATAAGAACAATTAAACTAAGGCTTATCATGACACGTTTTTCCACGTACTAAGTCCTCTATTCGGACTTAAATGTTAATAAACAATCAACAATACCAAGTCATTCCAGCAATACGCTCTGATATCTTTTTTAAAGAGGTTTCAACTTAATACGCGGATGACGTATTGACAACTAAATTACTACCGCATTACTACCATTCGTTATCAAGAGACAATTCTGTGCGATTCAAATAATCCGTGATAATTAAATAATAACTTCGTGCAAGGTAATTACCGATTTTCAACAAATAAAGTCAGCCACCTACAGTTGAATATAATTCTTCATCGACACAAGCTGGTTTAAACGACCACTTTGATTCAGTAAGTACCTTTAGAGAACATTAAAACCAACAAAAAAAGGAAAAGACAAATTCGCGTTTTTAGCTTTTACTAACACGGAAACGATAATATATCTATGGTCACAACGATTTACAATTCTAGGTTGTAATAAATCAATAGAACGTCTCCTATCCAGTACGACTTAATCAAATCTCCAATCCCAACTAACTGTTTTCTCCAAAATCCACCTTCGTTTTTAAAAGTGATTAAATAAAGAAAAACAAGAAATATGTGGGAATATTTTCAGAATTATTATTAAAAGAAGTATTCTTTTTTTGAATGAAATGAAAAATTATTACGTTTTGCGAAATTTATTGTTTGTGAAACGATTACTCCACGGTTGATAGGGATGCACTTAAAAACCTAATTACTAATATTATTTATTATGTAAGTCACTGTAAGGTATCAGTGTATCGGTACATAACAATTCATGTTTATATTTTGTTTCATCCAAATTAATTTGTAGAATAAATATTTATGATGGAAAGACGAGACAGCTTTTGCTGATGTGGCATGATGATACAACCGTTCATCCATCGGAAGAGGGATACGCATTGGATCCTGAGACACCGTCGGAACACAACGAACATCAATCGGATACGGAACAATCTAATGATGAATTTCCGGATTTATTTGTAAATCACAAATTAACAATTGTGGGTAACTTGCGCAAAAATAAGAGAGAGCGGCCACACGAGCTTGTGAATGTAAAACATCGACCACTTTATAGTAGCATGTTTCCGTATGGACAGAATGACAACAGATGTGTTGTCTGTCCTACGTTCCAAGGAAGAATAATGATGATGTCATTGATATCCAATCCCGGCAGAGTAAATCTCAAATAATCACGTTCTATAATATGACCAAGGGTGGGTTAGATGTTGTAGATAGTATGAAATAGGAGTATAGCGTTAACAGAGTCAGAAATAGATGATCACTTACTTCATTTTCCAGCCTGATAAACATTGCCACAATAAACAGCCAAATCACTTACAAAAGTAACACAAACAATTTAGTGCCAAGAAAGATCTATATTACGGATTTAGCAACACCATTTACAAGGTTTCATTTAGAAAGAAGAGCTCCAAATTTAACATTTTCCTTGAGTCTGCGGAAAAAAGTTCAGGACATACTACAACTAAAAGCTAATCCATCTGGTAAAGCAACAACATGCAGTGCAAAAATGAAATGTATAGCAGCACCTCAGAAGTAAAGTATGTTAAGTCACAAAAACACAGTTTTTCAGGAGGCGTGTATTAATGATAGATAGTTATTATGCTGGTTGAATGTTTCATGTCATGATACATTGAAACAATAGATAACAAACTATAATTTGCTTAAACACAAATTTTTAATTTTTAAAATTATGATTTTGGTGTGACTTAACATGTTGTGGTCAGCGTCATAATTATGACTTAACTTCATATTCTTCGTTTTAATGTGATTTAACACTTTCTACTTAACGTCCTAATGTGACTTAACTTTTCAGTCTCTTATTATTTGTTGTTCTTTAAGAGATAAAGACGCGAAAAACAGTCTCTGGTCAAAGTATTTATTATGTACGACAATCAACAAAATAATAATAAATCTCTAAAAATACTAATCGTCGTCAATCGACGTTCTCTGCGTTCTCCAAATTTTGGTAAAATGCATGAGCAAATTTAGGAACCCATTTCAGTAGAGTCAGTACGTGTATATGCCTTTTGGTACTTATTCCTTTGCATGGGGTTTTTGGAAAATCGTGGGGAATATCAGTAATTAACCTGCGATTTTTATTTAGATCAAGTTCCTTAAAGTCATCATTAAAGGTGTTTCTGAAGTATAAAATACCTCTGTCCGCGGTTCTCACTTGCGAATGCAAAACGTTAGAAATTAAAAATTGTTCATTTGTATTTTTCTGATGATAAAAGGAAAATTTGGCTGTTCATAGAGACTTTTGACATTTATATAATCATCTTTTTTTCCATAGAGATCACCTCAAATGGATTTTTCTTGACACGCATTCAAACTAGTTACTACCAGTCCCAGGGCCCCATAATTTTGAATGGTGTGTGTTTCTTCTATTCTCTTTCAATAACTGAGTGAGCAGAGTCTGCCTCTAGGTGCGTAAGTCCTCGCACCAAAATTTGTGTTCTATTATGTCTAGCTGTGGATATTTTTTAAGGATCATAAAATAGCACATAATTATGCCAAAATTTATGTTTTGAGAGGGACATTTATCCGACCAAATTATCCATTTTTTTAAGCCAGGTGGCAAAGTTATTGAATCAATCCATTTTAAAAGGCAAGAGACCATTTCGTTGACAACCCTGCCTGATACGAATTCATCAAACATGCAGCAATGTGTTTTTTTGTCACTAGTACCATGTATTGTGTAATTGAAAGTCCAAAGCTTGAGTGAGTAAAAACTTTGTGCATTAGTAAGGACTGGCGTTAGAAGGCAGTTTCCCAAATCGACCATAATAACTTTTTGGGATGGATCTTGGCGAGACATATCTTTATCAATTTTATTAGGTTGCTATCTATTAGTGGCGTCATCTGAATGAAGATTATGTTCTTCTAGAAGGTGTTCGAAAGCATAGTTAAATCGGTTGTTGAAAATTTCACTGTACAGCCACAGTTTTCCAATTTCATCTGGATGACACTCTTCAACATATGCATGCTTAAACTGCCGTCTAGGTATTTCTTTGAAGACGTACTGTGTCTATAAGGGGACTATTTTATTGGAAATCGTAAAATGTGTTCTCGAAATTTCTGACGAATTTTATCGCTTATTTTATTTGGAGGAACTTTCTTGTCCCTTAAATCCGCAGAAATGACTCCTCAGAAGATCTTTTTGATAACGCAGTTTCTACGTGTGTTTGAGAAATGTTTAATGTATTCAGAAAAAATAACTTGCATACACATACTGTTCTATTTTTAAAAAAAAATGACAATGAACAGACGTGTTTCATTGTTTTTCTCTCTTGAAGGCCTTCTCTGAACTGGTTCGGCGGCTTTTAAACAAGATCCCACAGATTGTCTTTTTACGTTATTATCTGTGCCTTCTGAGCAAAACTGCTTGGAATTTTTTTCGTGGTCTACATTTGAAAAGGTATGTGTCTTTAACTTCTCTAATGAGAAGAATTTTTCTATTTTTTGCAATGTATTCCCCAGCAGCTTTTTTGCGCTTTCTCTCATTGCAAATCCATGTTACTGGCTTTCGTTGTCATTTTCCAGAATTTTATACTTTTGAAACATTGGTTTCCAAGTTCTCTTTCTCTACTTCTATTTCATTTTTTGCAATTAAGTCATTTATCCTTAAATCTTCTTGATTGTCTTCACTCGTGACGGAACTTGATTCAGTCTCGGATGGTTGGATATAATCACGCTCCAGATCTGAATTGTCAACATTCATCTCAATTTCTTCCAGCTCTTTTGATGTTGATGTGAAAGAATGCACAGCTGTTGACGTATTACATGCTGAATTTTCATTCATGGACGAGATTCTGCCTGAAGTGCACTGAACACTTCCAGGACAATCTGTGGTTTGGTTAATGTTTAGCATAACTTCGTCAACAAGATTCTCTGAAGCACTCCTGTATTCAAGAAATTTTGTTACAGGTAACTTGCAAATATTGCTTTCCTGATAGCCATCTAAGCAGCTAGTCTTTTGTCATATTGGCGATAACGTCATGGTTTTCTGAAAAAAGATTTGCAAAGTTATGTTAATAATTTTACTTTGGGGTAAACAATGTTAAGTCACAAATAACTAAAGAGCCTGTAAATTTCAAAGAATAAGTGAGTATGTAAACAACTGCCAACTGGATTGACTAATTGTATCGGCTATCAGCGCTACTTAATATTTTTAAAGTTGAAAATATCAAATAAATAAGGCTACATTAGAACGTGAGGTTAGGTTGCTACAATCTACTAAGTCACATATTAGTTCCCTCTACTCATGCGTGCTTGTGTTACAAAATTGCCCGCGAATATTTTTTTTATCATTTTTCTTGTATATTTACAAACTACTTCCAGAGGAGTATAAAGTAAATACGATAAAAGTACAAGACATGTAAGGGAATCATTAACTAACGCTTCTCCTTCTTGATTATCTATTTATTCGTTATATGGGGTCTTGGGGCCAGGTTCTGTGGAGTTTTCTTACGTTAGGACAGTTGTCATATAATTGTTCTATAAGGTTATTGTCGCGATTCTTTTCAAGTCGGTGTGAAGTGTATGATTACTGACGTACCAAGGAGCATCTGCCAGGGTTGTGAGCAGCTTTGACCGGAACCTTTGTATAATTGCCCGGTTTGATGACTTGGCACTCCCCCATAACTGGAGCCCATAGGTCCAGATAGGTTTATTGATGGTTTTGTATAATGCGATTTTGTTGGTTAGTGAGAGTTTTGACTTACGTCCAAGAAGCCAGTACAGTTGGCGAAGATTAAGGTCCATTTGCTTACGCTTCGTCTTGATGTGGGTTTTCGATGTGAGTCGATGGTCAAGGGTTAGTCCTAGATATTGTTTCATATTTCGTGGGTACAGGTATTGTTACAGGTGGACAGGTTACTCGTCGATTCGTAAATGTGACTTGGACCGATTTGCCTTGATTTATCTTCGTTCTCCACTTCTTATACCATTGCGTAAGAAGATCCAAATTGGCTCAGAAGCTGTTGCTGGGTCTTCACTGGTGGATAGTACCGCGACATCATCGGCGAATCAGGCAATTGTGGTGTTATTTGTTTCAAGTAGGTCGATGGTGTATATTAATAATACGAACGGTCCAAATACACTACCTTGTGCGACTCCAGATTCTATAGGATAAAAGTTGGACTGGCATTCGTTGTGTCTTACTGAGAAGTTTCTGTCAGTTAAATAGGATTTCAGAACATTACTGGATAGTGTTTTTTAGCTTAAATAGTAGGTCGGGATGTTACACTTTATCTAAAGCCTGTTGTATATCGAGGAATAACGCATTGCAAAATTGCTTCTCTTCCATACTCTTAACGATCAGATTAACCATTCTATGTACCTGCTGTCTTGTCGAATGTTGTTCGCGAAACCGAAATTGGTGGTTGGGGAGTAGTGATTGAAGGTCATGTTCTTCATGGATTCTCCTTAATAGGAGTCTTTCAAATACCTTACTTGCTATAGGTAAGAGACTGATGGGTTGATAAAACAATGTCTAATGTGGAGGTTTGCCAGGTTTTTGGATCATAATTATGTCGGAATATTCCATGCAATGGGATAGTAGGCATTCGGTTATAGATGACCAATAGCTTTTTTGGATAAGTGTTTCAGTATTAGTCCTTTAATCAGGTCATATCCTGGAGCTTTATGGATGTTAAGTTTACGAATTTCTTTCATTAAGTTCTGTAGGCCAGAAGGGTTTAATTGTGACGGACATTTGGCATGGTACATGGATGAAATTATCTATTTCATTGTCGGGATCTCCTATCTCTGGTTGGAAAACTTCAACTAGGTGCGTGCCAAAAGTGTGGGCTTTCTCCTAATCACTACGGGATCACTCTCCGTTAGGTTGTTGGATTGGGGGTACGGCTAACTGTGGTCTTTTCAGCTTTTTTGTTGCCTTCCACAGAGTGTTACCATTTGATGAGAGTTTGATAATATACTGTTCGAAAGTATTGTTTTGGACTTCTTTAAGTGCTGTTTTTAGTTCTCTGGATAGCCTATTGCAGTGGTGTTGGTCAATGTTGTTCCTCGATCTTTGCCAAACTCTTCTGGCTCGTCGGGGATTACTTGACTGATCCGTAAAGGCAGAGAGGGAAATTTTTTGGGAGTAGAATGCCAGGTTGCTTCTTGTACTGTTTTAGTAAAATACTCTACTGCATATACACAATCACTTTAATTAGGTATAGTTAATAAAACCTTAGTACCCTTAACACTTAACATTCTTTTGCCCACTATGCTTTTGTATCTTCACAATGTTATGTGACTTTAACATCATTTACTTCTCGACTAGTGTTGGACTTAACATTGTTTACCGTCACCTATTGTCCAAACTATGTAACTACGGACATAACACTGTTTACCATTGTAAAGATTGAAGCTTTAAAGATTTGTTATTGTATGTAACTCAGATGAAATAAAATGTGACTTAACATAGAATACCTCCGATGCGCTGATATATATTGCCCATCTAAGAAAAATCGATATACACAACATGCTTGCGGGAGCTGCAATATGCAAAAAACATACTGGAAAAATGACATACATTTGCGCAGAATGTATAGAACAAAACAGTAATTCGAATTGATCACGTATTTCTATTTTATATGTTAATAACTACGTTATTTGTGTATATGTGCTTATAAACAAATTTCACAAATATTGTTCTTTTTAAAGTTAATATCAATTCACTAAATGTATTCCACTACTTTGAGTATCTAATAAATCTCTACCCGCGACCAATGGCGTTACTTCAATTTACTCGACCAATTGCGTGTTAAAGACATATTTTCATCTTTGAAATGAATATAGTTGATTTTTTTATTACTTGCTCAATTATTATAAATTCTCCTTTTTCTGATTTAGTTGTTCGTAGATTAGACAAACCTTTGCTTAGTACAACGGAATGTTTAATAATACTCCTAAAAAATATATCATAGAGCACGACATAATCCAAAGTTATGGAATCTGCATACTTTGAATGAATTATGTATATCTGGTGAGCCACTTTAGTAAAGTTAATTTATTTAATTATGCACTCAGTTTTGTGAGAAGTTTTACCCTAATTTTTGGGTTTTCGTCAGCGTTCTGAATGTTTATCCAGTTTTGCGCAAGGCATCACATGTTCAAGGACTGTTCAAGCACAACAGCTGCACTTTGGACGTTAGATGTATACAATTCATTAATATAATAAATAAATAAACGCATAGGTAGTTAAGTTTAGTAAATAATGAAAACGAGTTTGTGGTGATTATAATCCATACCCAGAAATTTAAATTCTATTAATACAGATTATTGAATTATACTATCCAGGCAAAGTTTTAAAGAAAATGTTCTAAACAGCTAGCAGTTTGATCTTAAAATTTTAACTTATGACATGCATTCTATAATAAATTTACAAACACAGGCATAATAAAATAATAATGTTTACATACTAAATGCTGCACCTTTACGTTTATCAATAATGGATGCCAAAGTAACTTTATGTTTTCGTAAACAACAACCGTAAAAGATGTTATGCGCCATTAAACATTTATTGAACAGGAAGTAATTTATGGCTAAGAGAAGTTAACATTTCAGCAATAGATCACGTTGTTACACGTTCCTTACTTACGTACCTTACTCTTTCTGGTATAAAGCTCATACGATATTAGTTGAGCTTATTGGTAAAATTCTACTATCTGATTGTATGGATCAAACCCTCATAATTTTCTAATACCTGCCATAAAAAAATTCTTTTTGAAAATTGTGTGACATAGATTTCCCTCATATTACCAGTTGATTATATGAACTTTATCAAATTTATTAGTATTGATGGCCTAAATATGGTGATTAAGTACATTTACGCCATTACCTCCACACAAAAAAGTGAAAATAATATACTTGTCCAAAAATGTTCGTTTTTACTCAGAAAATTAAATTACTCACATAAATCTTATTTATTAAATTAAATTTTGGCAGTATTTAGATGTTATCGGGTCAACATGCCGCTCAAAATCCTTTTAATTAGATTTATTCTGACACGATGTATAAATTTTATACTTTTTTATTTTGGATAAAACTGAATTAAGATTTAAATTATTTCCATTAGTAGATCATTTTTTTACTAATAATAGCTAGAGTTTATAGTTAGATACTCTTTTATTAACAAATGTATGACCTCTGACAATCATGCTTATAACATTTAATGTTGGTTTAAATTGTTAACACGAAGTGTGGTAAATATTAATTTGTAATGACCCAGAAAAGGAGTAATAAATAATACCTGTTAATATTAATAATCCAGATGATCTGTTGAACATACACATAATATTTTGAAGTAAAATTAACCACATTATAACGTTATTATTCACTTCAAAACTGGTAAACACTTTGTTTATACTTTCAAAACTTATAACTGACGCCAAATTACAGAAGCGCCTCCACAGGAAACCAAAACTCCCTGGCAGCACGGGTGTTCTCGAGGCGATCACAATCCGTACCCAGTGACCCAGTTGGTCACCTATCTACAAGGGGCCAAGGGAAAACAACCACCAAGAAAAAAAGAACCTTAATTTATCTTTACGCCCTAGTTTAGTTTTATTTTGTTATAATATTAATTTAATTTCCGTTTCTTTCCAGAATTGTATTTTTGTTGTCAACCAGGCTATTATTTTGTTTAAATATATGTATAAAATTTGCTCGTAGCTAATTATTTAAAAGTTATGAGTGTAAAAACAGAACCCATTCCCACACCATACTGTAGCTAGTCAAGGTATATTAACTAAATCCACATACTGCAATTTTAATTTTAGCGTCCAACCCGAAAGGGCGTTACAAATTATTTAAAATTGGTATATCATGAATGGGGGTGGGCGATATTTTAATATATCTAATCAAATATCAAAATATTGATATATGATATGATATAGATGGTTTGATATCTTAAAATATTAAAATATCAAAGTATCAAAATAAACAAATATCAAATTATTTAAACTTACACTGGAAAAAAACAATCTTTCTCAATTCTCGGAAGTCGGGATGGAACATCATTTCATTCCTTACTTGCTCAAATGTACCAAGTGAGCAAATAAGCACGGCAGTCGGCCATATGTTCAGATCGGACTATAGTACAGCTTAGGAAAAAAAAAATTTATAACAAAAGTGGACTTGAGAAACACCTGGAATTTATTTATAGAACTGTAGGTCCACCGCTAGAGGGCGTAATTGAATACCAAAATTCAAAAAAGCCAAATTTTACAAAATTTGCCTAATTAAAGGGCATTATAAATACGTTAATCAAGTTTTTACGAAAAATTCTGCGTACTTTTATTAAATAAGTTTTACTCTATCTTTTTAAATAAGAGGTGGGGGAGAGGGAGAACCTAGCTATGAAAAAAAGCCTTTAAGACCGGTTCTGCTTAATCGATCTCCGCAAACTTACTCTTGTTGAAAAGAGCTTTTTTCCACCAATGTAAGTGTTATATAATCAACGCAACTTAATAAGTAACGTGCAGATTAGAGGGCGGTATTTATTTTTTCTTTAGAAATCCAGCTCTTTGGAAAATATTAAATGGAAGCATGCAGTTTTAACAATAAGTTATGAAAGTAGACTAAATTAGCAACAAAATGGTGAAAACCGTATGTTGGCACCTTGTTTCTATCCCGAGATATCTTAAGAAAGGTGTAAACGGTGAAAATTTTTTGTCAAACTTCAATTAGGTTGGTAAAATTTCGGTACATAAAGGTTGAAGTATCAGCAAAACGTGCTATTCGATGACTTTTATCAAACAATATATATTAGCAAACTAATTGTGAAAATATGATATGTGTATCACATATTATGAAACTTGCTCAAGAATAACCATATTAGGTATACTTTAACACTGTTACAGTTACACAGTAGTTAATATATTTAATAAATTACCAGTTGAAATCAAGTAGACTATGATTAATACGTGAATATCACATATGTCAAATATTATTAGTCTTGTTGCAGTTGTTAATTTATGCAGGTAATCATTTTTGATATCATAATTAGAAAAATATAATTCTTACAAATGAAGAAGCGTTCGACATGTTGGCTGTTAATTCCTAAAACATGAGAAATACAACTGTTGCTTTCGCAGTTTATGCGCTGCAGTACCCAAAGAGAAGACATCACAGCAACAGAGTATTTCTTTGAATCGCTCAACGTTTGCGTACTACAAGAAGTGTTCATTTTCCCGTGTATCGAAGACCTGGTAGATGTAGAACGGAGGAAAATATAACAAATGTTTTGGCATAAGTAAATTTTAACCCGCATGTAAGCACACGAGATATAGCCAGAGACTATCCAATAATAAAAACATAAAACAATGAGAGGCCAGGCGGAAAACTTTCGTAAAAGCACCACACGAGTTAAAGCACTTGAAGATTTTTTTCATTGGAAATATTTTTATTTTAGATTGCACCCATATCACATAGTCCTACACCAAGGTTAAAATGCTAGAGATTTCAATAAAAGACTGGATTATTGTAACTGGCCATTCAATATGATAGGAGAAAATCCTGAAATACTTCACATATTATGTGGTCAGATTAAGCAACATTTCGGAGTGATGATAATGTAAATCGCCATAACATGCACTATTGGTTAGAAACAAATCACCAATGGATGCGAGAGGTCCAACATCAGGGTCGTTGGTCTGTAAACGTGTGGCCCGGTATTGTAGGTAGACAAATAATTGGACCATATTTTTTTAATGAAAGTCTTAATGGGGAAAGATATTTAGATTTTTTAACAAACGAATTGCCACTTCTTTTAGAACACGTACGACTGGCAATTCTTCGTGATACGTTTTTCCAACATGATGGGTGCCCGACACATTACTCTAGGGATGTTCGGAATTTTTTCAATCAAACCTATCCTGACAGAAGGATAGGACGCGAAAGTTTATTTCACTGGCCAGCCAGTTCCACAGACCTGACGTGTTTAGATTTTTATTTGTGGGGGCAATTGAAAGAACTTGTTTTTGCCAACAGACCCACAACAAGGCCGACATGATCGCAAGGATGCGAAATGCAATACAAAGCATTTAAGCGGCAGAAATTGAAACTTCCGTCTTATCCACCCACCAGTACTGGAATGTTGTATTGAAAATGATGGACAACAGTTTGAACATCTGGGGCCACACTACTCACATTCTTAGAGTTGTTTGTTGTAATTGTTGATGATTAGATTGGTTAAATTGTTTTCAGATTTGTTTGCTAATATATACTGTTTGATAAAAAATATCGAATAGCAAATTTTACTGATATTTCAATTTTTATGTAGCTAAATTTACCTATACCTACACTTTTTTATTTACTTTTGGTGTCGCGGTCAACTGAAAATAATAAGAGGCATTTTTATTACGTCTACAATAAAATTATTTTTAATTCTAGGTACATCAAACGAAAAGTTAACAAAGATTACCTTTTAGATAACGCCCTCTATCGGGGATGGTAACATTAGTATGACAATATTTTTAACTATGCAGATAGATCAATGTAAGGCCTCTCTAACAAGACTGTTAAGGTTAACCAGCCTAATTTTGTTTGACAAAAAATGTTTACAGTTTACGCGTTTCTTAAGATATCTCGGGATAGAAAAGAGCTATCGACATGCGGTTTTCGCCATTTTGTTGCTAATTTGGTCTACTTTCATAATCAATTGCTAAAATTGCATGATTCTATTTAATATTTTCCAAAGAGAACTAGATTTCTAAAAAAAATGTATACTGCCCTCTAATCTGCAAGTTACTTATTAAGTTGCGTTGAGTATATAACAATTACATTTGTGGAAAAGAGCTATTTTCAACAGGAGAAAGTTTGCGAAGATAGATTAAACAGAACAGGGCTTAACAGCCGTTTTTTCGTAACTAGGTTCCCACTCTCCCCCACCTCTTATTTGAAAAGATAGACTAAAACTTGTTTAATAAACAGTACGCAGAATTTTCCGTAGAACTAGATTATCGTATAATGCCCATTAGTTAGGCGAATTTTTTAAAATTTGGCGTTTTAAAATTTTAGTATTCCATTACGCCCTGTAGTGGTGGACCTACAATTCTGTAAATAAATTCCAGGTGTTTCTCAAGGCCACCTTTGTTATACAATTTTTTTCCCAAAGCTGTATTATAATCCGATCTGAAGATACGCCCGACGGCCGTTCTTATTTGCTCACCCGCTACATTCACGTACTAATTAATACCTTTAACTTAAATTAGTAAGTGCATGTTCATTTGAGCAAGTGAAGAATGAAAGGATGATCCGTTATGACTTCCGAGAATTGAGAAAGGTTTTTTTTCAGTGTAAAATTAAATAATTTGATATTTTTGTATTTTGATTCTTTGACATTTTAATATTTTGATGTTTTGATATTTTGATTTTTTGATATTTGATAATAGATATCTAATAGATCAAATTGATATGATTTTTTTTTAATATCAAACTTTGATATCAATTTGGTGATATCGCTCACCCCTAATCATGAACTGTTAAATATGCCACGTAAAATAAACTTTGGTAAAGAATGTCGGTCTATGACCTAATAGAGATGATCGATAACAATATCTATGTACAAATTACTAATAATACTGACTTAAAGAATGTTCAGTACGTGATTGAGTTTTGTCGAAGTAGTGCTGTTATATTTTTGTGTGTTGCAGGTGAGCATATCTAACTTGCATTATTATTGTACAAATAGAGTAATCAATGTTCTTTGCATTGTTATTGACACCTACATTTACGGTCATTATGTGTAATTAATTTGCATGTGTGAGTACGACAATAATTGCTGTTCTTAACGATATGATGTATGATTGCATGACATGTTAAAGGTACCTTACAGTAGTGCATTAGGGATGATTAGAACCAAATTGACGTTAGTATCTCGTGGGAGTTACGTTCATTCACAGGTTGAGTATCCATGCCATGTAGCATGTGGCCTCCTTCATCTCATTGGGGTTAGGTTCAGGCACAGAGTCAATATCCATGCCATGTAGCATGTGGATACTTTATCTCATTGGGATTAGGTTCAGGCACAGAGTCAGTATCTATGCCATGTAACATGTGGTCCTTATCTGTCGTTGTAAGATCCTTGCAGACCCATAACGAGGGTGGTTTAACGCACAGGATCACGTTGTTACACGTTCCTTACTTACGTACCTTACTCTTTCTGGTATAAAGCTCATACGATATTAGTTGAGCTTATTGGTAAAATTCTACTATCTGATTGTATGGATCAAACCCTCATAATTTTCTAATACCTGCCATAAAAAATTCTTTTTGAAAATTGTGTGACATAGATTTCCTCATATTACCAGTTGATTATATGAACTTTATCAAATTTATTAGTATTGATGGCCTAAATATGGTGATTAAGTACATTTACGCCATTACCTCCACACAAAAAGTGAAAATAATATACTTGTCCAAAATGTTCGTTTTACTCAGAAAATTAAATTACTCACATAAATCTTATTTATTAAATTAAATTTTGGCAGTATTTAGATGTTATCGGGTCAACATGCCGCTCAAAATCCTTTTAATTAGATTTATTCTGACACGATGTATAAATTTTATACTTTTTATTTTGGATAAAACTGAATTAAGATTTAAATTATTTCCATTAGTAGATCATTTTTTACTAATAATAGCTAGAGTTTATAGTTAGATACTCTTTTATTAACAAATGTATGACCTCTGACAATCATGCTTATAACATTTAATGTTGGTTTAAATTGTTAACACGAAGTGTGGTAAATATTAATTTGTAATGACCCAGAAAAGGAGTAATAAATAATACCTGTTAATATTAATAATCCAGATGATCTGTTGAACATACATAATATTTTGAAGTAAAATTAACCACATTATAACGTTATTATTCACTTCAAAACTGGTAAACACTTTGTTTATACTTTCAAAACTTATAACTGACGCCAAATTACAGAAGCGCCTCCACAGGAAACCAAAACTCCCTGGCAGCACGGGTGTTCTCGAGGCGATCACAATCCGTACCCAGTGACCCAGTTGGTCACCTATCTACAAGGGCCAAGGGAAAACAACCACCAAGAAAAAAAGAACCTTAATTTATCTTTACGCCCTAGTTTAGTTTTATTTTGTTATAATATTAATTTAATTTCCGTTTCTTTCCAGAATTGTATTTTTGTTGTCAACCAGGCTATTATTTTGTTTAAATATATGTATAAAATTTGCTCGTAGCTAATTATTTAAAAGTTATGAGTGTAAAAACAGAACCCATTCCCACACCATACTGTAGCTAGTCAAGGTATATTAACTAAATCCACATACTGCAATTTTAATTTTAGCGTCCAACCCGAAAGGGCGTTACAAATTATTTAAAATTGGTATATCATGAATGGGGGTGGGCGATATTTTAATATATCTAATCAAATATCAAAATATTGATATATGATATGATATAGATGGTTTGATATCTTAAAATATTAAAATATCAAAGTATCAAAATAAACAAATATCAAATTATTTAAACTTACACTGGAAAAAAACAATCTTTCTCAATTCTCGGAAGTCGGGATGGAACATCATTTCATTCCTTACTTGCTCAAATGTACCAAGTGAGCAAATAAGCACGGCAGTCGGCCATATGTTCAGATCGGACTATAGTACAGCTTAGGAAAAAAAATTTATAACAAAAGTGGACTTGAGAAACACCTGGAATTTATTTATAGAACTGTAGGTCCACCGCTAGAGGGCGTAATTGAATACCAAATTCTAAAAAGCCAAATTTTACAAAATTTGCCTAATTAAAGGGCATTATAAATACGTTAATCAAGTTTTTACGAAAAATTCTGCGTACTTTTATTAAATAAGTTTTACTCTATCTTTTTAAATAAGAGGTGGGGGAGAGGGACAACCTAGCTATGAAAAAAAGCCTTTAAGACCGGTTCTGCTTAATCGATCTCCGCAAACTTACTCTTGTTGAAAAGAGCTTTTTTCCACCAATGTAAGTGTTATATAATCAACGCAACTTAATAAGTAACGTGCAGATTAGAGGGCGGTATTTATTTTTTCTTTAGAAATCCAGCTCTTTGGAAAATATTAAATGGAAGCATGCAGTTTTAACAATAAGTTATGAAAGTAGACTAAATTAGCAACAAAATGGTGAAAACTGTATGTTGGCAACTTGTTTCTATCCCGAGATATCTTAAGAAAGGTGTAAACGGTGAAAATTTTTTGTCAAACTTCAATTAGGTTGGTAAAATTTCGGTACATAAAGGTTGAAGTATCAGCAAAACGTGCTATTCGATGACTTTTATCAAACAATATATATTAGCAAACTAATTGTGAAAATATGATATGTGTATCACATATTATGAAACTTGCTCAAGAATAACCATATTAGGTATACTTTAACACTGTTACAGTTACACAGTAGTTAATATATTTAATAAATTACCAGTTGAAATCAAGTAGACTATGATTAATACGTGAATATCACATATGTCAAATATTATTAGTCTTGTTGCAGTTGTTAATTTATGCAGGTAATCATTTTTGATATCATAATTAGAAAAATATAATTCTTACAAATGAAGAAGCGTTCGACATGTTGGCTGTTAATTCCAAAAACATGAGAAATACAACTGTTGCTTTCGCAGTTTATGCGCTGCAGTACCCAAAGAGAAGACATCACAGCAACAGAGTATTTCTTTGAATCGCTCAACGTTTGCGTACTACAAGAAGTGTTCATTTTCCTGTGTATCGAAGACCTGGTAGATGTAGAACGGAGGAAAATATAACAAATGTTTTGGCATAAGTAAATTTTAACCCGCATGTAAGCACACGAGATATAGCCAGAGACTATCCAATAATAAAAACATAAAACAATGAGAGGCCAGGCGGAAAACTTTCGTAAAAGCACCACACGAGTTAAAGCACTTGAAGATTTTTTTCATTCGAAATATTTTTATTTTAGATTGCACCCATATCACATAGTCCTACACCAAGGTTAAAATGCTAGAGATTTCAATAAAAGACTGGATTATTGTAACTGGGCATTCAATATGATAGGAGAAAATCCTGAAATACTTCACATATTATGTGGTCAGATTAAGCAACATTTCGGAGTGATGATAATGTAAATCGCCATAACATGCACTATTGGTTAGAAACAAATCACCAATGGATGCGAGAGGTCCAACATCAGGGTCGTTGGTCTGTAAACGTGTGGCCCGGTATTGTAGGTAGACAAATAATTGGACCATATTTTTTTAATGAAAGTCTTAATGGGGAAAGATATTTAGATTTTTTAACAAACGAATTGCCACTTCTTTTAGAACACGTACGACTGGCAATTCTTCGTGATACGTTTTTCCAACATGATGGGTGCCCGACACATTACTCTAGGGATGTTCGAATTTTTCAATCAAACCTATCCTGACAGAAGGATAGGACGCGAGAGATTATTTCACTGGCCAGCCAGTTCCACAGACCTGACGTGTTTAGATTTTTATTTGTGGGGGCAATTGAAAGAACTTGTTTTTGCCAACAGACCCACAACAAGGCCGACATGATCGCAAGGATGCGAAATGCAATACAAAGCATTTAAGCGGCAGAAATTGAAACTTCCGTCTTATCCACCCACCAGTACTGGAATGTTGTATTGAAAATGATGGACAACAGTTTGAACATCTGGGGCCACACTACTCACATTCTTAGAGTTGTTTGTTGTAATTGTTGATGATTAGATTGGTTAAATTGTTTTCAGATTTGTTTGCTAATATATACTGTTTGATAAAAAATATCGAATAGCAAATTTTACTGATATTTCAATTTTTATGTAGCTAAATTTACCTATACCTACACTTTTTTATTTACTTTTGGTGTCGCGGTCAACTGAAAATAATAAGAGGCATTTTTATTACGTCTACAATAAAATTATTTTTAATTGTAGGTACATCAAACGAAAAGTTAACAAAGATTACCTTTTAGATAACGCCCTCTATCGGGGATGGTAACATAAGTATGACAATATTTTTAACTATGCAGATAGATCAATGTAAGGCCTCTCTAACAAGACTGTTAAGGTTAACCAGCCTAATTTTGTTTGACAAAAAATGTTTACCGTTTACACGTTTCTTAAGATATTTCGGGATAGAAAAGAGCTATCGACATGCGGTTTTCGCCATTTTGTTGCTAATTTGGTCTACTTTCATAATCAATTGCTAAAATTGCATGATTCTATTTAATATTTTCCAAAGAGAACTAGATTTCTAAAAAAAATGTATACTGCCCTCTAATCTGCAGTTACTTATTAAGTTGCGTTTAGTATATAACAATTACATTTGTGGAAAAGAGCTATTTTCAACAGGAGAAAGTTTGCGAAGATAGATTAAACAGAACAGGGCTTAACAGCCGTTTTTTCGTAACTAGGTTCCCACTCTCCCCACCTCTTATTTGAAAAGATAGACTAAAACTTGTTTAATAAACAGTACGCAGAATTTTCCGTAGAACTAGATTATCGTATAATGCCCATTAGTTAGGCGAATTTTTTAAAATTTGGCGTTTTAAAATTTTAGTATTCCATTACCCCCTGTAGTGGTGGACCTACAATTCTGTAAATAAATTCCAGGTGTTTCTCAAGGCCACCTTTGTTATACAATTTTTTTCCCAAAGCTGTATTATAATCCGATCTGAAGATACGCCCGACGGCCGTTCTTATTTGCTCACCCGCTACATTCACGTACTAATTAATACCTTTAACTTAAATTAGTAAGTGCATGTTCATTTGAGCAAGTGAGGAATGAAAGGATGATCCGTTACGACTTCCGAGAATTGAGAAAGGTTTTTTTTCAGTGTAAAATTAAATAATTTGATATCTTTGTATTTTGATACTTTGACATTTTAATATTTTGATGTTTTGATATTTTGATTTTTTGATATTTGATAATAGATATCTGATAGATCAAATTGATATGATTTTTTTTTAATATCAAACTTTGATATCAATTTGGTGATATCGCTCACCCCTAATCATGAACTGTTAAATATGCCACGTAAAATAAACTTTGGTAAAGAATGTCGGTCTATGACCTAATAGAGATGATCGATAACAATATCTATGTACAAATTACTAATAATACTGACTTAAAGAATGTTCAGTACGTGATTGAGTTTTGTCGAAGTAGTGCTGTTATATTTTTGTGTGTTGCAGGTGAGCATATCTAACTTGCATTATTATCGTACAAATAGAGTAATCAATGTTCTTTGCATTGTTATTGACACCTACATTTACGGTCATTATGTGTAATTAATTTGCATGTGTGAGTACGACAATAATTGCTGTTCTTAACGATATGATGTATGATTGCATGACATGTTAAAGGTACCTTACAGTAGTGCATTAGGGATGATTAGAACCAGATTGACGTTAGTATCTCGTGGGAGTTACGTTCATTCACAGGTTGAGTATCCATGCCATGTAGCATGTGGCCTCCTTCATCTCATTGGGGTTAGGTTCAGGCACAGAGTCAATATCCATGCCATGTAGCATGTGGATACTTTATCTCATTGGGATTAGGTTCAGGCACAGAGTCAGTATCTATGCCATGTAACATGTGGTCCTTATCTGTCGTTGTAAGATCCTTGCAGACCCATAACGAGGGTGGTTTAACGCACAGGAGGATACGTGGTCGGTCTTTATAGGAGACCCTTGGGCACCCATCATCTTATGCATGATTACGTAATGTGGGCCTTCCCCAACGTTGTAAGTCCCTCAATAATTCATTGAAGTTACGTATTCGGGCTTGAAGCTTATTGCTTCGGTCTGACGTTAGAAGACTCCTGCAGACCATCTTCATATGAAGGTGGTTTAATCATTGCGGGATACGTGATTGGTGGTAGAAGGACCTGGCGTAGAAAGATCCTCAAATTCATTATACAATGTTCTCCCGACAGGGAAAACACAGCTATTGCGTTAAACAGCAGATTAGCCTTAGAATTGTACAATAACTGTACAAGTATGAGTTGAGATCAGTACAGTTAGAGATGCTCCTTGTGTTTTCTTTATAATTGCAGTAGCCAAGCCAAGGGAAATAATGGCACAATCCTGATAGAAGCCCTATCAAACCAGACTGAGTTTGGTGAGTGATAATAAAGTTATGCGGTTATAGATCGATTTATGGAATTGTGTATATATTAGGTAAGAATATCCTTCCTCTTAAATTTAGAAACAAAAGGAGGTTCATACACAACTGAACGTGATGTTTCTTGTTGAGCTTGAAGTTCTAGATTTGTATTAAATGTAGACTAATAATAATAAGGCAAATTTCTGCCTTTACGCGAAGCTGTCTTGACGAGGATTTGTGGCGGAAATCCGGCATCGGGCTGTGTCACCGGTGTCAAGGTTTCCGCCACACACAGCGTTGCTGGAGGCTGACAGCACGCTGTGTAAAGTGCGTCGGAGGTCACTCCAGTGAATGCACGAAACCCCGTACAGACCGGGCTAAGTGTGTTAACTGCGGTGGGGACCACCCCATTAGCTACAGGGGCTGTCCGAAGTTCCCTCGGTCTCGTAACGGAAGAAAGCGGAAGGACAACAGCGCCTTCTTCAATCCAGACCGGCGTCAGTTATGCCCGAACGATAGCAGGCAACGTTAAGAAGGTGGAAATACCGAGAACGGCTGCCGCCGCTGTCATTCCCCGCCTGTCCAACCCGCTTTAGGGTTCGATGCCATATTGGGCAACCTCGGAGGTCTCGATATGGAGAAGGCCCTACCTGTCATGCCCAAGGTGGCAGGCGCTCGCTCAGGCGCAAATTGCTATGGACCAGTGGGGAGTGATCCTCACGCACGATTCAGAGGTGGTTTCCTTTTCGGGTAATCATACAAAGGTCCGGAGCGAAGACTGGTGCCCTAGCTAAGTATACAGTATCGATAACTTATTAATTCTGTTCTGTTAACACCGAAAATGTATTTACACATCTAACACATGTTTCTATTTATTTCCGATACGCAGAGCATTAACATCAGCCACAACCTAGCGACAACAGTACAGTCCACACAACATCCACACTACCAACAGTATCACCACTACAACGATTTTTTTCTAATATTACAAATCTCAACACAAAGATGTCTACAGGCATTACACACAAGCACGTATCCCAACAACCACGCAATCCACGCGCTGAAGAGGATGAAGAATCCTGAGCAGCGCACCACCAACATTACACAATACATTATTACTTATTTTATTTTATTGCACAATATTATGTCTTGTAATACGTATTGTAAATACCTATATATTGTTATGTATCATGAAAATTTTAATAAACTTTACTTGAACTTTACTCACATCAAAGATTTCCACTGGACGCATCCTGTTTTTAACACATTGTTGTAAGAGTGATATGCATTATGCATGACATAATTCGGATCAAGCTTTTACAACCTAAAAATTTTCGTAAAATGTTTGGTGAATTAATGGCTATAGCGACATAGAGGTGACGACGTGGCGTTTCTTATTATGTCAATTAAAGAATCAAAACGGAAGCAAATTACAAAAAAGATAATTAATTCTTTGTTAAGTGATTATAATCAGAAGGTAATTTGAGAGCGCGGACCATCCGGCAATTTGCGTGATGTTTTTAGGTTATGTCAAATAGTTATTTTGTCAATTTGTGCTGAGTTGAGTAGTCCTTCGTTGGTGCTTTTGTGGTAGCGTTTTAAGTACCTATTAGGAATTACCTTAAGCCTAAGATGAACAATTCCAAAAGTACAGGGTGGTTCATTTTCGATGTTTTCTTATGGGACAAAAAGTAATATGGGGTACTTGTGCTCGATTTTGGTGTTAGTTAACCCTTATGTGGCTGAAGGTGGTACCCGGGTACTTTTAGGGTATAGAATATGGAATATTTCACCTTTGAGAGGGCGAATCAACTTGAGCTCGTAGGACATCTCTAAATATATCATTTTAAGTATATTTTGAAAATTTCAGATATGGAAACGTATGGGGTGTCAGGTATTTTTTACCTTATCGAAAAATGAACTCATCCTGGCGGACGGTGGTACCTGGGTATCACTGTAAATTATGTACTGGAAAATAATATTTTTATACATCTATTGTTATTTTTTAATGTTATATGTTACAAAATAGCATATAGATATAATGTATATATAATATACCTATTATTTATTCCGGCACTGAAGACATTTGACTCTTTGATCCGTGTGCTGCAGGCACACAGATTGCTACAAATGTTACACATCTTGCGGGTTTTCCTTTTATCTTCCGTCGCTGTTATAACACATTTTGCATATGCCTTTTACTGTAATGCGACCAGAGGATCCCGTTCAGGCACAGGATTGGAATGATGAGGAGCTTCTAGCGAACTTCCTAAAACACTTTCAATGGCGTTTTTCGTAAACCGGTTTCGCAATATCATGGGATTTTCACTTCTTTGGTTCACAGTTGGCAAGCACAGGTCACGAGCTAGGTCTTTTAGGAAAGTCCTCCTCTTACTTGTGTTCTGATATTTTGTGGGGTTGTTTTCAGTATAGATAATGTAAGTAGCCAGAGCTATGACTTCCAATATATTGAAGAAAAAGGCTAACGGCCAACGGCTTGTTCGTCTCTTGCTCGTGTATGTTCCCAGCATTTTATCCATAACGTCGACACCTGACTTAGTTTTGTTATAAAACGAAATTACTTCAGGCTTTTGCTTCAGGGTATCATCAACTGTGTTTGTACAGTGCATCGTTGACAAAAAAACTACGGCTTTATTTACTTTTGGGACATATGAGCACAGCATGGCATCTATATTGAAAGCAAAATTGGTAGAAAAAAGCGGTCGTTCCTTTTTCACTAAAAGATCCTTGGGAATATAGGGTTTATTTTTTCTAAGCGTACCGACTAAAGTAAGCCCATCTGATTTCAGCATGCGAGCAAGAGGCAGTGATGTGAAAAAATTATCGGTGGTGATATTGCGGCCCGAACGTTTGTAGTGTCGACATAAATGCATTACAGTTTTTTCGCCAATATTTACCTGTCGCTCATTACCCGCTAATTTTCCTGTGTAAATTGACCCTTGCCATGGATAAAAAGTTGTAGCATCACAAACCCAAAACACTTTTATGCCATACTTGGCAGGTTTCGAGGGAATGTATTGGGTAAACCTAGTTCGTCCGCGGTAGGGATATTGTTGTTCATCGACCGTTAGGTATTCATACGGTTTATAATATTTTAAAAGATTTTGGTTTAGCATAAGCCAAATGTCGCTTATTGCGGCAGCTTTATCAGTTTCAAGTCTGGCTGGCCGTGTCGTAGGGTTGTCGAATCTGATGAAGCGAAGAATCTGCTTGAAGCGGTCTCTACTTATTGCTGCTTTATATAACGGCAAGGCATCTGATTTCCACAATTCATCAATATGCTCAGTATTGGATTTATGAACGCCCGCCATTAGAAGTATACCAAAGAAGGCATCAAGCTCTTCATCTGAAATGTTCTTCCACACTTTTTGTGTCGAATTAGAGTTTCTATTGAAATCACAATAAACTTGATTGGCTTTACGGTTAGTTTGTCGTATGATAATGGATTTCATTTCGGCTGTGAATAAAGTATTGAACGTATCCTTACGTGTATACAAAGCAGTTACTCTACTCGGGCCTCCTAAAATTTATACAAACGAGATTCAAATTGAATTAGAAAGAGAAAAGAATGCCCATTACCTGGTTCTCGAATGATATTATATGACCGGGTTTGAGACGATGGTAACGGGGTTTTGTTCCAGATAGTTGAATCACTACAGCGATAAACATCAGTAGGTGGTGGGGTTTCAGTAGTATCTGCATCTGTAGTAACTTACTCGTCGTCGTCGCTGTTGACCTTCACCTCTGTTTCGATAAGAACCCTTTCTCCAGTGAGAACATCTTCTACATCTGATTTTTCATCGTTTTCTGATGGCACATAATTTTCGTGGTTATCATCTTCGCATTGATCACTAAATTCCTCATCGGAAGTTTCACACAATCTTTCGACATCTTCAGCTGTCATCCTTTACCGAATACCATTCATTATTACAGGAATATACATAATTATATATAGCGAATACAGAAACAAAACAACATACTTATCTAAGTCGAGATATCCTCTGCGATTGCATTGTGGGTTATAAACAGGTTTCCGGAGGCTTCTAGTATTTTCTGAAGCTACGCTATTTGATGGTTCATTGTTTCCAGAAGGTTTGCTACTACATTTTCCGCTACCAGACGCACTAGTAATATAATCACGTGCAGAAGACATATTATTTCACCAATTGAACTAGACTGAGCACAATTCAATAAGATCACAACGTAGACTCGGCCGTAAATGAGGGATGACTGTACACAAAACAACTAATCATCACTATTGCTACGCATGCGCAGATGCACAAATATACAACAACCCACGTAACAATGTTAAAAATACTCAATGGTACCCAGGTACCACCTCTCGCCATGTACGTTGCATTATTTATGCAGACACATAAGGGTTAAGATTCAATAGTCATAATCAAGATATCTCTGACCGTTATTGCGCAATTAGCCGACATTCGAAAAAACAGCGATTTTGAAAAACTTGAATAACTTTTTTATTTCTAAATGTATCGACAAACTGTAAAAATATTCTTAAGGCACTTTTTTAAGTAGAATCCGTTATTGCTTTCACATTTTTAGTACCTCCTTAATTTAAAAAGGTATGACATAAAGTTGAATTTTTTTATATGGAAACTATAGTTGCCTATGACATTTTTAAATAACATTTTTTTGTGCTTTCCAAAAATATATAACACTATATGTCAAACAATAAATTAAAAATTATGCAACAAAGTAATCTTGGAATTTAGTTATTAACATGCCTAATTTTCTTGAAAGGCAGCAGCCAAATAAAAATATTTTTGAACGGGGTAGTTCACAGAAATTAAAATTTCTGCTAGCTCAAGACAATATCTTAATTCATTTTAGGTTACAAAAAAATTTTATTGAATTCGGTTCTTTTAAAAATCCAAGGCCAAAAACTTACTTTAAACGAAATTCTGAAGAAAATTCAATGGTCATCTTTGGACAAATCGATGCAGAGCCTACAACTTCCTCTAGACAAATGGTTAATATAGGCGTGTCTCGAAGCAAATCCCTTCGAGTTTTAAAGAAACACAAATACCATTGCTATAGATTTCGGAAAGAACATTTTTTGACTATAGACGACAGAAGGCGGCTTACTGAGTTTTGTAACTGGTATATAAGTCAGTGCTAAAATATACCTAATTTTTCAAACTCTGTTTCATGGTCAGACGAGGCGCATATCAGTAGTGATGGTGTTTTTAATAATTACAATTTACCTTACTGGGCAGATACTAACCCTCATGTCAGTATTGTCCGCAGGAGGCAAGGGAATGTTCTTCTTTATTTATTTTAAGAAGAATTGTTTGAATTTAAAGAGACTATATTCACAAATAATGTCTGTTCTCCCTACCTGTCTGTGTACCATTTTGTTATTGTTTTCTAACTAACCTAACCATCTTCTTTATTTTTATCCACACTTCAAAACACCCACGCTCTCCGGGTGCTCTGCGGTCTCAGGACCATTTGGCTTATTTGTTAGTCGAACTAACCACTTGCTCTCCTTTTTTTTTATGTGACGTGGTTGGTTAGACACGTTGCAGGATGGAATTAGAGGTGATAAGTCGTACTAGACAGACAAGAGAATTGCTAATCTTCTTTACGGATAAGTATTTCTCTTTATAGGGAAAGTTTTATTGTTCCTTTAAATAATTTCTGACTATCAGGGTCGTACCGTGTCATCCGTTCTATAAATGAGTGACTAAATGTTGACAAAGAGGACTAGTTTCTTGGCAACTCCAAACCAGCGCAAATAATAAAATCAAAAGTAAAGAGATAAAAACAGAGCACATTGTGCTGTATCAGAAAATCGCATTACGTTATAGGAATTTTTTTACTGATATAATTAGTTAAAGAAGTTTACACGTTTCTAACTTGAAACCAAATGTATCCGCGGTATTTCTTGTACAACAATAATTGATAAATACACAAAATTAAAATGGAACACTCTAACTTAATAGAAAGTATAGAAAGTAGGTACTAATTAAACACACGAGTCGGAGATGTGTTTGGTTTCTTTAGTGGAACTCACGAACTAATTTGTTAAGCTAAATAACCTACTTATAGCTAAATTTGATGTGTATAGAAAAGTAGAAATGCCGACCGGATGAATAGAACTCAATTATGTAATAAAACATCATTTTAAATAACCAAAGCGTATCAAACGATAAGCTTATCTAAATAAGCGTTACTTTCGTTTAATTAAAATTGTTTTTAAAGTTTTCCATAAAATCAATGCCAACATTATATGAATAATAAGATTTACGTTTTGTTTGCTTTTGGGAAGTAGTTGGTATTCAGGCTACATGTGCACTGATATGCTCCAATACATTGGGATCTAAGAATCTATTTCTAGTTTGCGTTATCTAATATTACACTGTCAATATTTTGTAAATGCAATATTATATCAAATATATAACTCGTGCGAATTTTACCGAAAAGGGCATTAAAATGAAATATGGAACGTTTCCAGATAAACCATATATCTTAACAAAATATGCAATGAATGAGTAAACATTGAACTACTAGTGAAAAATGAAGTATTGGAAACTAGCTTAAACTGAATCAGGAAAGTGTATTTTGTATGCAGATACCGTATTATCGAATTTATTTGACATTCTGTTATATGCCATATTTAATCTATTTCGCACGAAACATTATAATTTCATCCTAAAAATTTCACATTCAATAAGTATCAAAGGATAAGCAGTAAATTTTGACATTATAAAATACACGTACCATTTTATAAATTGCGTAATGCACAGTTGGTACACACATTTTTATAGTCGTAACATTAAAAAATGATAAAAATAAAAATTTTTAAAACAAATGATGAATGGTATAATAGCTTATAGCTACAATTAATAAATTAAGGGAAACTCTATGAGATTTATCAATTTTACTGATTTTGCGTTTTTGAACTTATTGATATAGCGCAGAACTAATTCTAATAGCTCGTAAACCTCAGGCAATAAAAATGCTTAATTCTTAAATAAATGTATAATCATTGGTTCGTGTACTAAACGCTATTAGCCTTATTCAATATAACTTCTATTCATTCGCTGTCTCCAAGCAGATCAGTGAACATCGCGTTTTGACATTGTAATCGTACTTTGTTAAAGTTTTTACGTGTGCACGTTCTGCTACCTGCGTCGTTTTCACGATACCAGGTAGAGAGCCACCGTTCTGGCAGCGGCACCCGTACGCTCTTCGGAGTCGTTACGACGAGAACGCGTCCTACCCACTACTCGATGACGTCATGCTGACCGACGAGCAGGTCCCTTTCGTGGCCTTGCCCTGTTACGACGAATACAGCAAAGGAAGAGCAAGAAGAAATATAGGTTCAAGAAAATGGATGAAGAGATCGCTGCTGCACCGCTTCCAGCAGCATCAAGGACCGTTACTGCAGAAGAAGAATAGCTACCGTGCGACGGGTTACGGCTGCAGAAGAGGAAACCGAAGAAACCATCGACAGACCGCCCGACCACGCCCACAACGGTGATTAACGCATTCGAGGCCCTCGCTGACACCATGGACCGCCCGGACGTAGAAGAGTTTCCCGCTGCCAGGGAGAAGGTCCCGTCAGTGATCTTTCGCGGGAAGCAGAACTGGGTTGCCTTCTACCGCGAATTAGACCACCGAGGGATCGTCTTCACATGTGCGAAGGCAATCGTCGAGGGATATCGGATCCAGCCTGCCACTGCCAAGGACCGTGACAGGCTAATGCGGTATATGGATAGGCATGGTACACCGTACCATACATATCAGGCAAAGAGGGAACGTTTGTTCAAGGTGGTTCTACGGGGAATACCCGACGTTAGTTACGCCAAAGCGATGGCGAGCGGGAGCGAGATAGCTGAAGTAGTGAATGCGGTGAAAGCTGCAGACGTAAAAAAGCCAGCTTCACCCGCTTTAGGATTCGACGCTATTCTAGGCCCCCTCGGAAGCTTGGATATGGCAGGTCCTACCTGTCATCCAACAGGTGACAGCGGCCTTAGTTTCGGCACAAACTGCGACTGACCTGTGGCGAGTAATCCTCACACACGGTCAAACCTCCGGAATGGCGATGAGTAGGGATGCCGGGATATACCTAACTGTATCAATATACTAAACTTTACAGACTAACGTAATCTATCATTCGCTACTCAAACTCACTTCAAAACATCACTTATACAACTCATCAAATTCAATTATCAAACACAATATCACCAATACTAATAACCTTTTCTATTCACCACAGGCAACACCCACACGAAGCTATACCGGCGTCCGGAATCCCGACCCCTTTTGGTGCTCCGAGGGCCCAGCCCATCTGCTTCCAAAGGAAACAACGCTCACCCACCCACGAGTCCCGCCCACAACATCCACTAGAATTAAGATGAAATACTACTAACTTAAGTAACGTAATCCAAATTAAACATGTTTTTTTTTGTCTAGATAATAAGATAACATGTTATAAACTTATAAAAAAAATTAAATGTAATTATATCAAAAAACTATGTAATGAACCGGCTGCAGAGGCTACCTCGTCTGAGCAGTCGACTGAAATTGTAAAATTCCCATAATCAATATTTGTATCCATAATTTTAATAAACTGTATTGAATTTGAATTTGAATAACCTCTATGCTAAAAATTACTTGTTGAATGGTGAGGTGTATGTTGTTGTTCTATGATGTTGGATTTAGATTAGAAATTTAGATGTAACTCGTTATTTTTGTGAAGATTAGTTATTTTTCCTTTTTCTCCGTTAATAAAAAACCCAATAATTAGCACTGTTGTTTGAAAAATCTGTAAACGCTCCGTATTTAATAACAAAAACCGAAATCAAGTCGGTACATTAATTAATATACTCACCGTCAAGTATTGATAAGGTAATTGAATTAAGTATTATAAATAATTACACCGTGAAGCGCAATGAATGAGAAAGAAAAATAATGTTGAAGCTTGTGTATTCAGGATACAATTTCTTATGATAAGCAAACTTAAAGAGTAAAAGATTAAACCGTTAACTGTAAATACAAATTCTCTTTTTGGATTCCGCAACTAAAGTTTGGCGAATCATAATTTATTTTGTATTAGAATACGTAATATATTGAATGGAAAATTATGCTCAAAATCTTTAATATTAATATTAGTTACAGATAAGTACACCGAAGCATTCAAAAATAGAATTTGAAACCCGACAAATATAATTAAGAAACTCAAATTAATAAAGTAATTAATAACTAACACCGTTCTTGTAAATTAATTCATTTATTTCTAAGAATTGCATTTTTAAATAATGGAATTTGACCATGAAACGTTATGTTTGTAAATGGAAATTTTATGTAAGAGAAACACAAGTCAATCGTGAATATACTAAAACATTATTTTGCCATCTGCGACTACCGTTTAGAGGTAAATCTAATTCTGTAATTGTGGACAGGATGAGCCCATTATATCACTTTCGATATTAATAACTAACGTTAAATATTCAATAATTTCTATAAACTTAACCAAATAAATAACTACAATGAAATTTTTATCTACTTTCTATTGTGTAAAATAAACTGTATTTTAACAATGCGTCCAACCACAAACAACTAGATAAGTTAAAAGTTACAATGGCAGACTTCACTTTTAGTGAGTATGCAGATATGCACTTAATGTACGGATTGGCTTCTCGAAACTGTTTAGAGGCCAGAAGGCTTTATGCAGAATATTTTCCAAACAGAGCATTGCCAGACAGGCGAATGTTTGGAGTACTGATCTCAGGTTACGAGAGACAGGCAAGAGTAGGTAAATTAATTTATTTCGCATGTTGTACAAAATAAAATTTATAAACATTGGAAGTTTCTTGCCAAAAAAAGGTGGCGAAGGTCCAGTACGAACTGTACGTACTGTGGCAGTTGAACAAGACATATTAAATGCAGTTGATAATGAGCCATCAACGAATGTACGAAAACTGTCGAGAGAACAAAACATCTCAAAATCAGTTGTTCATAGCATTCTAAAAGTACAACTGTTATATACTTTTCACGTACAAACAGTAAATACTATGACAACGGCCGATTGTCCTGCACGACTATACTCAGTGATTTCTGTGGATGAATCCGGTTTTACCTGAAATGGAGTCATTAATTCTCATAATTTGCACTTATAGGATGATGAGGATCCACATGTCATTATCCAAACGAAGAATCAGTGTAGATTTATAGTAAATGTTTGGGCAGGAATAGTGGGATATCATTTAATAGGACCATACTTTATTGACGGTACTCTGACGGGCCAGAGATATTTGGATTTTTTACAAAACCAGTTTTAGAACCTGTTTGAGGATGTGCCACTACAAACTCATGGAAATTTATGGTCCATACATGATGGTGCCCCTCCTCATTTCAATTTAAATGTATGGAAACATTCCTATACAAGGATTGGTCGGGTTGGTTCGTTTAAATGGCCACCGCGATCACCAGACTGCAATCTTATGGATTCCTTTTTCTGAGGTTATCTTAATGGTTTAGTGTATGCAACATCTGTGCAAACAAGGCAAGATCTAATAGACAGAATTGTTTTTCACTGCAATGCTATTCGCAATAATCCGGGATTGCTCTTGCAGGTGCAAACAAACAACATTCGTAGTCTTAACAAGTGCGTGGAAGTGAGAGGAGCCCATATTGAACATTTATAACAACATTACTTTTTTGTTGGTTAGTAATTAGCTTTAGTTTATTGTATTGTATTTTTTGACGTTTTCTTAATGGTGAAATAGCTTTGTATTTGGTAATTTTGATTGAAAGCAACTAATTACGATGTTTGCATACATCAAATGAGTTGTTAATATTGTTACCTTCTGCTATCGTCCCTGACTTGAAGGTAATACAGTTCTAAAATAAATATGCACATACATTCTAAGCATAGTGAAAATTTATAAAGATCAAATGAACAGTACGAAAATTAAAAATAAAAAACGAATTTAAATTTCCAACTTTGTAGGCCTATAACTCGAAAACGACGGCCTGTATTAAAAAAGTTTATATGAAGTTCTAATATAATTTTGGCTCAACTTATACGTTCCCGACTTTTTTCTCATTAGTCCCTGGACAGCCTGCACAAAATGGTTATTTTTTTGTGTAGGAACTGGTAAGTTTTTGATATTAATCGCTTCGTTATTTAATAACCAGTAATCTTAGAATATCGAGCTAAGCATATACTGGATAATTAAAATTCTAATTTAAACAACTTTTGACGCTGTCGCCTGAGCATAGGAAAACTTGGAATTTCCCACCGTCCCACTGCTAATATTTTCTATGTTACATATGCAAGTCGCACGGCCATCCCGTTATCTTTATCGCTCTTACTGCATGTAGTACAGATCGAAGCTGCGTGTATTTTAAGAGTATGAGGTGAAAGAGTTAATTAGACTTATCTTAACAGATGCTCACTCTGTAAGTAAATCTAAGATTAATTCATTTGTTTCAATCTCAATACTTGTACAAAAGTACTGATAACCACCTATTTAAATTTAAACCGTTGTAGTTAATCACATTTAAAGAGCTCGTATTTATTAACCATTCATTCATTAATCAATCATTGGTGAGAGACACTTGTTTGTGAAGGGGACCTGTGACCTTTATCTGCTTCCCTATCTGCCGTCCATCCGAATTAGTTTTGTTTTAGGTACATTTTCTACCGCCGCTAACATCCTGAATTATCCTGTACTGAAGCACTTGAAGCAAGCCGTCTGCAAACCGAGCAAGTTTAGGATTGGCCCCAAAAACCGCGTGAACGGTAGCTAATATTTGGGTGGCGCCCGAATCCGTTTCCACCCCTGGAACGAAGAATGAATATCCACAACCCGCCCAGGAGTGGTCACGAAAACAATACAATACATACCGTAAATTATAATTCGGTTTAAATAAAATTTACTTCCACCGAAAACCCTTTACATTTTACTTAATTATTTTTATGACTCATTCATTCATTATATTTACTAGACCATTTTTGGAAACTCAAGATAGATATCAGTTCCAGATCTGGTTTGTACGGCCTTTTAAAATCACGTATTTGAGTTCGACTTTTGATAATACGGCCATTTGCAACTAGTGTATCTTAATTAATAGTCTTAAATAATTTATACTTACTGTACAAGCTGGCAAGAATAAAATGGGTTATTTTAAAGGATAATTCCTTTTTCCTTAAAAATCCGTTTATATAATAATTTGTTATACAGGGTGTCCCAAATAAGAGTGATAGGTTTTATCCCATCAATACAGGGTGCTTTACTAATGTTGGTCAAATTAAAATGAAAAGATATTTATTATTTGAAGTGGAGCGCCCTGAACACTTCGATAACGTCTAAAAATTTTAAAACTAACTCCATATAAAATTCATGACTACCAAAAATTGTTTGAGTCAAATTATAAAAATCGATTAATGGTATGCGAAACTTTACTAGATTTATTCAGGAATGAACCTAATGCGTTGTTAATTATGCCTGATGGAGCAACGTTTCACATTAGCGGAATGTGTAACAAACATATTTGCAGAATATGGTGTTCTAAAAAACCCACTTCTTGTAATGAGTTTGAACGCGATAGTTTGTCCCAGGCAAAAATCTATTTCTTTACGGAACCAACTGTAACAGGTACAAATTATACCGATATGTTGGAACAGTTTTTATCCACAGTTACTTCAAGATGGAATTAGAGACATCGTTTGCTTTCAATAAGATGGCGCACTACCTCATTATTCATTGGTGGTACGAGATTCATTCAATAATTTTTTTATCAAAAGTGGATGGGTCGAGCTAGATCGATTGAGTGGTTACCGCCATCTCCTGAGTTGATTTTTGATTTTTGTCTCTGGGGATGTGTGAAGAATAAGTGCTACAATCTTAACAACTTAGAAGAACTAAAAGATAATATTAGGAACGTTATCGAAAATTGTATTACGCCAGACAAAAATCGTTTGAAAATTTAAAAAATGGCTTGCGTTTGTGCATTGAAGAAAAGGGTAGGCACATACAGCATTTATAACTTTTACATCCTGCATCAAATAATTGCTTTATTATTTGTATTAAATTGGTGTGTTTTGTTACTGAATAAATTCTTTGCCAGATTTGTTAATTTTATTTTAATAGTTTTTACATTAAGAAAATTGCAGTGTTACGTGACAACTCGAATATCTTTGTTGTTAAGAAAACAAAAGGTATGAAACCATAAATTTTTGAACAGAAAATGAATCCCTCTTTTAAATGCCATCGAAATATACAGGGCGTTCCATTTAAAATAATAAACGTTATTTAGTATTAATTTGACCATAATTAGTAGAAGACCCTGTACTCATGGGATAAAATTTCAACACTCTTTGAAGAAACTATGGGGTAAACAACTTAATTAGTGTGAATAGTGTAAAATTTGGTTTATAAATTTATGGCCTTTAGTTACGACTCATCCTGTATGTTATTGGAAAATGGCAACATTGGCAATAAAATTCGTTCTTAGTAGATTTTTCAAACATGTGATCGTTTTAAAATTCGAGTATTGGTAGAAATTAATCTTCTTTCTTTTTTGTGATTTTCTGGTACCTTGATAGAGGAAGGAAGAACGCCATTTTCGGCCAAGAAATCCAATGCGTAGTTAGAAGCAAATGGAAAATTTGGAAAAGGTGTTCTTAAAAATTTGATTGAATTTTTCAAGTAAAATTTTAACTCAGCCTGTTGCTGCTTTTAATCTTTTCCATATAAATAAATCCTGTTGGGATTTCGAATTTTAGTTCGGCTTTAATTTTTTTTTGTTTCTGCTACACCTTAGCTCCGGTCAAGAGGTAAGCTACTCACTATCTTTTCTTATTTACTAGACATAGCTTTGAAATGCATGCGTACATGTTTTGAAATTTTAATACAGCATAAAGATCATATTTTATAAAATTTGGGTATCGATTTAAATTCTAACACAGTTATCTTATATAGGTTCTTTTTGGTCCTTTACACATTCACTCAAGATTAACATATCTCGTGCTTCCATAAGGAATAATTAAACCGTTTCTGACAGCACAATTGGATACCATTCCTCCGAGGTGTGACATATTAGTTATGGATCTTCGAACCTGAATTGAAACAGCGTACGATTAGTCCTTCTCATAGTATCTTCCACATTAACTGAAGAAATATACGTTACACCTACGACTAGTTTCGGATAAGTATTATTGTTATACGCATACAAAATTTTACCTATGGTGAGTGACTTTTGTTAGCTTTTCTACATAACGAGGCTCTCGTTATTTGTACTTTACTGAAATTCTTATAACAATTACATTACTGCGCTTGCTACTTGTATTAGTGTGTTTCCGCAATTATCTTAATCCTGAAATTAATGCTTATACTTTACTGTGAAACATTTTCTTAGTAATCGAGAGTAATACTATACATTTGTACCTGTAAAAGATAATTTGGGTTATTCCAAAGTTTCGCTTATACTTACATTTAACTTTGCAATAGAATTTGTATTTTATCTATCAATTTCTAACTTTTCTTATGTACTAGCCTTATTCTGATAAATAACCGTGGTTGTTCAACCGTTAGAACTACCTGTGTTTACTGTACATGCAATCAGCTGTTCAGTTGACTGAATGCTACTCGTTGGGTTTAAATATACAATGTATGTCAAAAATTATGCTAACTGCTGGGGTTTCAATTACTGTGTAAATCAAATTGAATATTTATTTATTATCATTGGGGTTGTATAACATTTGTTATTTTTTTTTTCTGATTACAATTTTAATATTTGTTTAGTATAAAACTGTTTGAAATAGGATTTACTAATTTGAATTTTGTTGGTAGCCCTATGCTTACCAATAAATGTGTCATTCTGTGTTGCGCTTTATTAAATTCTTGTACTGCAATTGCCAAATCGGTAATAAACTTGGCCTTCCTAAATTTCCTAAACGATTCATGCTTATTATTTTGACTGTAATGCTCATAGTAATTTTACTGAAGAATATTTTGTGCTTACATAAGTAAACAACAGGGTAGACATCTAGTGCTAATTTTCGCTTTATATTTGGGGTTTATTTCCGGTTGATTGGAAACTGATAAATTAGTCCAACGGAGAGCTCTTCGTGGAATATCGGTATACAAGAATTCAATTTCGGATAATTATAGATATATGTTTAGGTATTCTTTTCTTTTAGGGTCAACACTAGATGCCGAACCGTATTGTGTCTGAGTATGTAAATTTTAAGTACACTTCATAGCTTTGTTTTTAGTTTTGGTGGAAAGGTAAGTTGATTACTGCTGGTTTATTTCATAGATATATTGTCTCTGATGTATATTGATTAATGTATTGGGAATATTTCCTGATAGAATTGTATTTAGGTCTACGAGTTGGCGCTCTATAAAAATGTTTTTGTGTTAGATATTTACGAAAATTTAATTATTATTGTAACATTTATACTATTTGACGTTGGGGTATATTAAATAAGTGGTGTTAAACAATCGTAAGTTATTTCGTTAACCCGGTGATCTACGATCAACTTCCTAGCCAGTCCTTTGTCAGTGTGGACTTAGTTCACCATTTTCTTTTAGCTGTCTATTTTGTCCTATGTGGCCGTAGCCCTTTTCTTGATAGAGGGGCGATATAAAATTAAATCAAGTGGTGCCCTTTTTAAATTATATGTATCTCCTTTCTCCTGCCAAAACGCCCATGCATCCAAGTGCTTAACCGACCGACTGAGCTTCTGGCTAATTCCTTATTCTATGTTACAGCACCTTAGCTACAATTTCTACCAATATCCCTTTGTGCACCTAACAAATGATTCGTAGATTTATAACAAATTAAGGCGTTGAGATACAATAGGGAAAAATACCTCTTTGCAAGATAAATTTACTTATGGAAGGTCATGTTACCTGTTTCAAATTTCTTTATTGGATACTTTGAAAAACACGTGTGGTATGGGAAGGTTTTAATTTCAATGGCATTTTGAATAATGGTAGTATGACATTTTTATGAATTGTAATTATTAATTTATACTCATTTACTCACCTGAAAAGAAAAAATAGGTGCAGGGTTTGTAGGTAGCGGACCGCGAAAATGTTATTATTGTAATAAACGTTTGCCAAATCACCATTGTTACCACGATAGAAAAGATAATTAGTGGATTTTTAATATCTTGATAATACGTCGTAATTTGCTAATGTTATCAAAATTTTTTATTTAAATATTTTTATGTAAGGAATGTGGGATTGTTTGTAACTAATATTTGTCTAGGGTTGTAAAACATATGTTGAGGGGTGAGTAGCAGGTTCATGCTTAAAAACACTTTACTGAAGGGGCGTAACGAAACATTGGAATTTCTCATGCGCGCTCTTGATGTAAAAAAATCTCATTGATCTAATGATTAATTACAGCTGAACAAAGCGTAAATGTGGGGTTTATTACGAACGAATGCATATTTTAAAAATTAAGATGTCGTGCAATAATTAATACGAAACTGTTCCAACGGAAATAAATGTTTCTTGGTTTTATATTACCTATGAAAAATGGGGGTTGATATCGGCAGTAAACAGTTAGGTTTGAAATAGATGGGAAAAGTTAGCTACAGTTAGAGTGTCAATCGAGCCAGATCGATTTTTGCGTTAATTAAGTACCTTCATTGTAAACAGTTTGTCTTTAAAATAATTCTTGCGTGTGCATTTTTATTTTGAATTCGCCAACACTAAGTTGTCTTTTCTTTCGGGGTTAAACCGCGTATGTTAACGATTTGTGGCTGAAATCAATTAAGGGAATACTTATTCTAGTGTAAGTAGATAGTACAGGGCGTTCTCAATCTGGTATTTGCCCGAATTAGCATTGTTGGTTGTTGTTTATATTTATATTTGTGTAGAGGTGGGCTGATCAACGGGTACACGATACTGCTTTGGTTACTAATTGTAAAGGGCAATTACCAAGCGTGTACACACTCCCGAGATTAGATAACCATTCAACACCTCAAATTTTGTTTTTATTGTAGTATAGATGAATGTGTAACCGGAGAAAACAACACTGTATTTTTCTAACGCCCTCAAACTTATACAGCGGTCACGATGTTGTGATGTATTCATAACTTGCCCTTGTAAGGCTTTGTTTGAATGTGTTTTCTTGTCAGTTTGTTTAAGTAGATTTATTTGCCTGCGAGCTGATTTCTCTTTGTATGTGCTTTATTGTAATTTGATTGTGCTTTGGTAGTCACTAAACAATTGGGTACGAGTAAATTCCTTGTGTTTTCTTTTGTGCTTGCCTTTACCTTACTATAACCTGTGCAATTTTACTGTTGTATTTTATATGTACCGTAATTTTCTTTATTGTTTTATGTGCTTATTTATTTAAAGACCAGCATGATTGACTTTAAAGGGCCACATGTTTGGTGTTACGATTTTTATTATGATTTTTATTTTGATCATTTATGACCCAATTGTGCGTGAGACTACATGTGTTATTTTTACTATTGTGTTTCTGTATAACTAAACTGTTTGTTATTCATTTTCTGTTAATGTTATAATTTTGTACGCGCTTTAACCTGATTTAATGGTGTTCTGTTATATATTTCATCCTTTCTTTGTTTTTTTTTGTGATATTTGATTTATTAATGTATTGGTGCAATTACTTATTTATGAATAAAGCAGGTTTCATTGTTGGTTATTTCCCACAATAGTATATTATCGGGCTGAACCATCGCTGCGCAACGCTCGTTAATTTTAATTTGAGTAGCTTCATTTTTTTACCTGCCCCTAATGATGCACCACTTACTTCATCCAGCCTATCTAATTTAGATAGCACAACGTACCTATCACTAGACGGCCACATCGTTTGATCAGATTTGATGTTTGCGAGTAATTAAATATCAGACTTGTAAATAAATTCGAACGTCTTAAGTATTGCCAAGAAAGTCAAAGTAAGGCAGGCGATTAATTTAAGTAATAGTAACGTTATTGTCTGTCAAGCCAAAATGAATCACTTAGCAATTGTTTTGTTCTTGAATTTACAGTATTGCAAATAAGTTAAAATTACGCTTTTCAAGATAGGGTAACTGGGGTACGCTACAGGTTTTTCATGTAAGTTCCGTTGCACGTCACTAATTTATATAAGTAGTGCCAACGTTCTAGATTGATGCTCTCTCTTTTTGAATCGTGTTGGCGTACGAAATAACTATATGGATAATTTGTTGGATCTAGCTAAATAAAAATATGACGTTCAACTGAGCTGATATGAAGAACTATATATATATATATATATATATATATATATATATATATATATATTATGAAATTTCTTTAATTCAATTATTCGTTATTCATACTGTTAAATTGACAATATGTGTAGAACAATTACACGTATTGGATTATAAATGCATAAGTAAAATGGTCTATGGTCGGGCCGGCGACTCATCCTCTAGTAAAGTATGGTTTAAGATTTTAAAAACGTATGTCGTTATTGGTTCATATAGTTAGGAATTTTGAATACCAACAAAACATCGTCAATGTTTGTAGGTTATTTTCAAATTTAAGCCGCGCTGTCAAAACACTTGAAAATATGTATGATGGTATGGTGTTTTAATAATCTATGGTATATATAATATTGGTGTAAAATTTAAAAAAATGGTGTAAATAAACGTTTTAAAGCGTTCTCCCTACAAATTGTTAAAATAACTAGAGATACATACTATTCACTAAAAGATAATGCCGTTGACTCAGAAGGTAGATTAAATTAGCTCTAGTTCATGCTTTTTGATTTGCTTAATTACCACAAATTTCTGCTTGGTTAATTCCACTTAACATCAATATAGTAACTTCAATACAACAATATTAAAAATTATCTCGTACGCCAAGTTATTTTGTTGATTATGCTCGGAATAACTAAACCGAGGATAGAATAAAAATTCACCAAAGTGTCAAAATAAAAGATATACAAACTATGTTTATTAAACACTTAAATTTGGAATCATATAAAATATATCTTAAAACTAATGTTAATAGCCTTATCCTAAGAAATCATTAGAGTATAAATACCTGTTTAAAAATTTATGTACAGCTTTTTGATAACCTCTGGTATCAAAAAGGAATGAGGTAATGTTAACCAAAGATGATGTAATCTTCGTATCAATGTTGCGCATATATCGTAATTTCAATGTTTTACGTTGTAAAGATACCAAAGTTCAAATTACTTCTTACAAATTTATATTTCTTGAAATTTGAATAATCCAAAATTTATTGCATTCTCTTGAAAGTTCAAATAAAAAGGTGTGATCTAAATTTAGATCTGAATTAAATGCAACATGCAATCATAAAATGAAATCATCCAAAGATAGCAACGTATAAGTACAAGTGTACTAAAAGGTACCAATAAAAGTGTAAATCAAAGTGGTAAAAGTGCCTACAAAGAGCAAATGTTTTAGATTTTAATGTAATATGAGTTAAAAGTATCTTACCATTAAATCAATGGCACTTTTCACAAAATTTAGGTGGAAATCAAAGATGGCTTCCTGATCAAAACAGCGTATATCAAGAAATGCTAAAAAAGACACTCATCCTATCAGGTGATGTCGCGTTGCGCGAGAATATTTGCAGAAATTTAATTCCACGATATGGAAATATAAACCTTCAAGAAAATATGCAACTTAAGTTACACCAAAATGCAAATTAAGTTGGCTACCACAACTTATAAATCATTAATTATCAAAAACCCTTTTTTCTTATATTTTACAACTAAATGAACGAAGAAAAGATTCGTTACACAATAAGTAAGAAAACTTGTCCAACAGGTACATAGGTAATGAAAAATAAAATACACACAGTTGTACTTAGCTTCTGACTATTTCGGCGTGTATTTTTTAGGTTTTAAGTGACTTTTTATTTTGGACCAAGTAGTGTAAATTATTTATGTATTTATTTATTTGCAAACGTTCAGATAGAAGCTCTGTGCTTCGTCAGGGGTAATATCAAGTGACAAATATTGGCAAACCAACATCAAAATGACAAATACAATCCTAATAAGTTCAAATTATTAACTACAAAACTCTTAAAGAATTCAAACTTACCAGCTGAAGTAATTAAGAAACTAATACCACAAGATCCAACAATACCAAGATTTTATCGATTGCCAAAAGTATAAAAATCAAATACTCCATTTCGACTAATTGGAAGCTCCATAAATTCAACTGCCTACGCATTAGTTAAAGACTTAAATACTTCTCTACTTCAACTTTTCATTAGTTCCAGTAATTCCTATATAAAGAATTCAGAACAGTTTATTGAATTGATTGGTAAATTAGCACTAACCCCAGATGATTTGTTAATTAGTTTTAACGTAGATTCCTTGTTCACAAAAATACCAATAAATGACATCTTACAACTATTAAAACATTTCATCCACAAAGAGATCAAATGATATAAACATTGTCTAATTACATTATTCTTATTCAATGACGAGTATTATCAACAATTAGATGGAGTGGCTATGAAATCTCCAATTTCACAATCGATTGCAAATTATTTTATGGAACATTTTGAAGAGTAAACTCTAAATAATGCACCTAAGAAACCAAAGCCTTGGCTTAGATATGTTGATGATATTTTTCTATCTGGCCTTTTTGGGAAGACGAACTAATGGGGTTCCTAAACCATTTAAATAATCAACATACAAACATTGAATTTACTATAGAAAAAGAAAAAGATGGTAGTCTTCCATTCGTAGATGTACTAATTGAAGTAAAACCAGATGGGAGCCTAACATATTCAGTATATCGTAAGGTAATTCATTCAGATTATTATACTAATGCTTCATCACACCATCATCTAGCACAAAAGTTTAGTATGATACGAACTTTATATAACCGTTCCATAAAGGTTTGTCATCCAGATAAACTACAACATGAATTAAGTCATCTCGAAATTGTCCTCATAAATAATGGCTTCAACAAAAACAAATTAAAAAGTCATTTAAGTCAAGATAAACGACACCCACGGATAATAAATAAATAACTTCAAATAAACTTGCCATTTTACCTTTCCCTGAAAAACACAAGGAATAAAATTGGTAAAATATTATAAGTATCTTACAAAGGCAGTATTAAAATTCGAAATCTTATAAATTCTGCTAAAGACCAAATACCATTACTTACATGTTGTGTCTACAAAGTACCACGCTGTTGTGGTAAAGTCTACATTGGTGAAACTGAAAGAAGCATTAACACCATATAATAACAATAAAAATAATAAAGTGGTGATGTAATTTGTACATTGATTAAACGCCAAATGTAATCTCTAACTACAAATTTTAAACAAATTGAAATACTCACCTTTCACCACTAATTATATGCCGTCTCGTCCATAATCGGTAGATGAAATATAGGGTGGGTTCTACTATATTGACTCGTTAACACACATGAAATGCGGCTTGTTTCTCACCTGCTTAATTATTTTCCTTTCTCTAATTAATAAAAAAACAATGTAAAAAATTATAAAAAAATATATAATTAAATGTATTCTCGAGCGCCATGTTATCTTTGTCAAGGAATAACAAAACCTAAATAATGAACAATAAAAACTTTCTATAAATATCAAAAATTAACAATATGCAACTAAGTTTATTTACCCAATATATGGATGGTTAAGGAGAGGAAAGAAAAGGTTTTAAAGCTTAAGCTTAAAAAATATAAAATCACCACATAAATACCTCAGTATAATGATTTTCTCATAGACAGCTTCCAGTGTTTAATTATGGATGCGGAACGGTCAACCAGTATGAAAGCGTTTCTACATCTTCCTTGCGTATACTTGTAACAACGCGATCAATTATGTATTTGAAGGGATTTTCGATCCACTACCTTATTGTATTCTTGATGTTTTATTGTATTAACATTGCATTTTAAGATGATATTATTTGAATGAAGCGAAACTTGCGTAAATAGGTAACTTAAGAGCCATTTAAAACATAAATATAAGTATGAGTAAGTAAGTAAGTAAATAAGTGCCTTAAGTGAGTATAAGGGAATAATATAAGTACTATAATGAGTGTACTTGAGTGTACGTGAGTGCCTGGAAAGAGCAAATGCTTAACCTTTAAATATAATGAAATGAAAAATAACTTACCACCAAAATTCTGATGGCACGAAATATAAAAATTAAGTAAAAACCATTATAACAATGTCTTCTGCTTTAACATTCAGCAGCAAGTGAAGTAAAAAATAGAGTCTTTCAGAATTGCGTCTGTAAGTGCCCCCCTCAAGAAGTGGTCACGCAATGCGCGAAATACAATGATCGGAGTCCAATTTTTAAAAGAAAGGGAACTATAACTATTTATGTAATATTACACCCAAAATATATGTTCTATGAAATGCAATTTAAGTTGCCTTTCTCAATTTTACATGTACATAATTAAAAACTCCTCTAATTTTACGCCAAATAAATTAATGATCTTAGATTAACGTATTTTTTAATACAACCACAAAAAAAGGTTGTTACAACCAGGTTAACAGAATACAAACAACATATACGTTTACTTCACCCTACTAAATCAGCAATTGCTCAGCGTGCCTTAAACACTCTGCACAATATAAAATTTGAAAACATAAACATTCTGAAACAGCCTAACAACTTGAGCAGTGGTAATGGATATGAATTGTCTGACATAGTGGTGTCCACTTTCAAGAACTGAAAATGTTACAGTCTACAGAGTGATTTTGTTTTAATTTTGTAGTTACCTTATTAGTATTAGTATTAGTATTTGTGATTTTGTTGTTACCTTGACAATATTTGTCACTGTGATATTACGCCTGACGATGTACAGAGTGTCTGCCTGATAGCTTGCGAATAAATAAATATATAAATAATTTTCACGATTTTTTCCCGAGTAAAAAGTCACTTAACAAATGGTGAAAGTTTTAATTCTTATATATATTTTTAGTTTAGCAGGTTTTCTAGTCAAACGCCCTTATATACCTAAATTTAAATGGAAACGCTCCTAATAAAATTTCTGTCAGCCTCACATTTATAAATAGATGGTTTCCAAACGCAGATAAACCTGAAAACTCGATTTAATATCACTATTAACCCAATTGAAATCTGAAAAAAAACCGCTACTTACCCAAAATGCACATATGTACCACATGTACTACTCATATGTTGGCCTACCCTGGACGATATTTTATATAGTTTTTGAATAATAATGAACCGAATTAATAGGTTGCCAACAAAAATGATGAAACTTTAGCCGATTATGATGACGATGATAATGTAAAAGATGGTACCTACATTGCGTCCGAAACTCAACCAGGTACGTTTTATTATTACGCAAAATTAATAAAACTAACTTATCCTCTAACGCAATTCAGGAAAGGAGTATGTAGTAAAGAATAAAAAGTTTTAGAAAAGAACCAAACCTTTGGATTGCAGTAAGTGTAGATTTAAGGGTTCCTCAAATTTTATCGAAGAAGATCGCACAAAGTTTGCCATGACTATTGGTCGTTGCAAAAGCACACTAGACAAACAGATTTTATTTAGCAAAATGTAACATCCGCTTAGCCACACAGGCGAAGAGCACGCAAAGCTCAAGCCAAAGAACGCCAAACTGTGAGATTTGAAAAGGATGGAAAGAGAATTCCTATCTGCCAGGCATTTTTTGTTAAAACTCTTGACATGAATAACGGTCCTTGTATCAATGCATTTCGGAACAAAAATTCAAGCGGAGCTTATACAGGAGAACTTAAGCGAGGCAAACATAGACGTATAAATAAATTATCTGATGACCAAATCAAAAACATCAAAGAGCACATTGAAAGTTTCCCCGTAACCGAAAGTCATCTACCAGAAAATTCCTTGATAGCAAATTATCGATTACAAAAATGTATTCTCTGTACGAACAGCTGTGCAAGGAAAGAAAGCATAAAGTTCCGAGCTTTTCCACATACAAAAGAATTTTTGGAGAAAATTATAACTACTCATTTTTTAAGCCAAAAAGAGACAAGTGCTCGCTGTGTATTAGATACCACTCTGGGAACGAAAAACAGAACAAAAATCTTCAAGAACAGTTTAATAATCACATGACTAGAAAGGAGGATATAAACAACAGTAAAAGAAATGACAAATAACGAGAATCAAATGACAAAACACTTAGAAATCGGAACATGCCTGTATCTTTATCATCATAAGCAGTTACCAAAAGATGTTACGTGTCATTATTTTCAGATGTTTGTGGCGGACAAAACAGGAATCAGAACGTTGCGGCAATGCTTATGTATATGGAGCAGAACACACATCTAAACATTGTAGAATCCGGCCATTCTATGATGGAATGCGATTGCATGCATAGTACCATAGAAGCTCAAGAGAAACATACTCCTGTGTACCTTATGCACGATTAGCTAAACATTTTTCGTAAACCATACAACATGAAAGAATTAAAATTTAACGAGATTTTAGATTTATCAGCGTTATCATCGGCAATTATACGAAACAAAAGACGTGACACCGAAGGAAATATTATTAAATGGTTGAAAGTTAAATGTTTCAAATATCAAAAAAGATTCCTGGTATAATTCAGTATAAGTATCACCATAGCGGTGAATATAAAAAGATACACGTCTTTGGCAAGGATACAAGGCGGAATTCGTAGACATAACAGCGGCATACGATAGGGTGAATAGGCAAAAGTTGTGCGTGATTATGAGGAAAAGAAGATAAGCGAAAGAATAATAGAAACGATAGATAAATATATGAAGAAATGGGGAACAGGGTGAGAGTACATGGGAAACTGAGCGAAGGATTTGTAACGAGAAAAGGATTGAGACAAGGATGCCCCCTGAGCCCAAGCCTGTTCGCGGTATATACTGGAGACCTGAAGGAGACATTAAGAGGACAACAAGAGGCAGGCCTGGTGGTGGGGAACATAAAAGCGTGGGCGCTGGCATACGCGGATGATATAGTGTTATTAGCAAGTGAGGAAAAAGAAATGAAGGGGATGTTAAAAACGTTGGACAGATATTTGAAAATGAAAGATCTGGAAGGCAACGGGAGTAAAACTAAGCTGATGGTATGGAGAAAAGGGGGTGGAAAAAGGAAAAAGGAGGAATGAAAATGGAGGGATGAGGAGATACAGCAAGTAAAGGAATTCACATACCTGGGATACACAATGAGATAAGACAAGAAAGATGGGGAACATATAAAAGAGCGAGTGATGAAAGGGAATAAGCTTATTAGCTTAGGCAAGTGTGGAGCATAGGGGACAGATTATTTGGAATGGACATAAAGAAAAGAAAACTATTATTTGAGAAATGATAAAATGTGTTGTACTGTACGGGGCGGAAATATGGGGGTAGAAGGAATAAAACGAGATAGAAGGGCTACAAGAAAATAGTGGAGGTGGATACTAGGAGTGGAAAGAGAAACACCAGGATACATCATTAGAGAGGAGGTGCAAGTAGAGAAAATAAGGGTGGAGACGGGAAATAGAGCAGTAAAGTACGAGGAGGAAATGAGTAGAAGAACGGAGTGTAAAATCCTACAAGAATGATGGAAAGAAATAAGAGAAGGAGGAATAGAATATGGACAAGAAGCTAGGAAAGAATATTGCGAAAGAAACGGATATACAAAAGAGGAAGTAGAAAGACTAAGAAGGGAAGGAGTGAACGTGAGGGAGAACATAATTAGAAGCGATAGAGATGTGCAAAAGCAGGAAAGATGGTCGAAGGTAAAAGAAGGAAAATACAATGTAAACTACAGGAACATTAAGGGAAACGGGATACCGAGATTTTTGAATGAGTAAGGGAGGAGGGAAAGAAAGAAAATGATAGTGAGGTTTAGATGTGAAAACGAAGATAGGGGAAACAAGTGCTGGAGAAGGGACGAAGACAGAAAATGTAGGCTGTACGGAGAACAGATAGAGTCGATTAAGCACATGCTGTAAGAATGCAGGGAATTAAAGGAGGAAGAGAGGACGGTGGAAGAGATACTAGAAGAAGGAGGACGGGGAGCAGAGTGGGTGCAAGAAAAGTGGAACAGAACAAGACAGTTAAGAGGAGAAGAGAAAAGAGAGAAGGAGTTAGTGTATGTGAAGTAAAGAAAGGAGAGACTGGAAAAAGTGTAAATAGAGATGGAAAATGTAAATAGCAAGACGCAAGCACTTTGCAAATTTTGTTGTAAATTATGTAAATAAAGTATTAGTAGTAGCATACAAGGATCAACTACCAATTTCTGAGAGAAGGTATGCTAGCATAATGACACTATGTTCAATCAATGCCATACCCGAGGAATATCAGCATTGGTATAAACCTCACTCATTTCAAGAAGGTCAGAAATGCGAACCCAGGGCCAAGCATGGACGAGAGTGCGAGCGAAAACGAATTTTAATTATAAGAAGCTGTTATTTAGTTTGCCTGTAAGTGTCTGAATTATTTTTCAATAAAAATTTGGATTACAAGCACATTTTTTATTATTTTCTAATCTAAGTTTGCGTTTACTAAAAAACTAAAATAAGTAAGTCCATTAATTTTCAAAATTTAGGAAATCACAAAAATTTAAAAAAATAATTATAGTGTATTTTCACTATAACCCCTGTATCTAGCACTACTGGATTTTACACAGCTATCCTAACTTTTAAATTGCTTTTCTCGACATATTACTTTTTGGGCTTAATCACTCTTGTCTTAGCGGGGACGATATTTGTAAACATCATGATAATATCTTCAAAGTATAAAATCTTGGTAAAGGTTGCATTGAGAAATCTCTTTTAGACTTTGTTTTTAATTAAATTAACGTACACAAAAGTATTGCAAGATTCCATTAGATTATTAAATTGGTGCACCTTTGAAACAATCAGGAATTATTTGTTAAAACAGCAAGAATTTCATTGACGAAGCGCAATAACAGAAACCAATCAGTAACTTCGTTCGGAAAACGAGATAGCTGCAATATTTTACGAATTTGAAATTTAGAGAACAATTTTTAAAACCTCTAATTACGCTTGAGTCTGGTAAACAATAGTTATTGGAAAATGTAACTAATTACCGTTAGTTTCTGCGTTTCATCTGAAAAGTACTATAATTAGAGCAAATTATGGAGTGCTAACATTAATAAAACATAAACTTTAGCAATGATGCACATATTTATAATTTTCAATTAACGAGAACAGTCTGTGTGCGGTTAGCATTTTTTTTCACTTAAAATCTAGTCAAAAACAATTATTCCATTCAGCTAGTTCATCAGAATGCAAGTAATGATTTAGTACCAAAAAGTTTGCAGCTCTGCGGCAAAATTCGAAGCCAACAGAATACGTAATAATGAATCCGAAGTCATCGTTTAGGGACTGACATCCTATCAAAGATAGTCTCTGAAATATTATGTAGCCCTTTTTGAAACCTTCTTTATACACCCCGTTTGTCTTGTTTTGTTTCTTTTAGACATGTGATAAATATAGAAGCTAAGCGATTTTCAATTCCCGTCTAGAAATTTGATTTTCTGTAGATTTAGTTATGTAAAGAGCATTTGTCAAGAAAGTAAATGTAGGTCCGTTGTAAACTATTTAGTTTTATTTTTCCGTAAGTAAATTTGTTAAGTTAATGCATTTAACTAATGTTCTAATGAATATGTATAAAATTCTGTTTTGTTAGGGTTGGAGAATTAAATTTTCTTGAACAAGTAATAAACAAGGTGTTGTCTGCTTGACAGTTAGAAAATATAGAATAGTAATGTTTACTAACTCAGAATATACACAAGGGGCTTTTATCTGTAAACGCAGCAGAGCATTGTATTCTGTGTATGTGGACAGCAACAAGAACGAAAATCGTCGCGAATCGCGATTGTCGGGTTAATGTATGCAAGGACACGGTCAGTGGATCCACTTGGGATACGACTGGGACATAAAAGAACAAAAGGATTCATTCTGGTTAGCATAATTACATTACCCAGGAATCACATCATTGTTCTACTGAACAAGAAAATACTAATCGGTTCTTTGCTTTTACCTCTTAGATTTCTTCCACAACGACCCTTATCCACTTTAACATACAGTTTATATAAACGATCTCTTTTAATTCGCACATTTAATGAGAAAAAATGCTCTAAAAGCAATCTCAAAATAACTTAAAGAAAAAACTTCGCTAAAAGTTTCACACAGAATATTAAATTTTGAATTAGTAAATAAAACCGCTGCTTAGGGACCTATTCTTGTATATTAAAGAAATTCATCAGATCCCATGTGAAACTCATTCTGAACATTTACCAACCGTAAAATCTAATATCTGTCTTAATGGTAACGTTTTCTTACACAATTACGTTATGCAAATATAAATGGTTGCTAGTATTTTTATTTACGGTTATTTTCGCTAATATATTGTATCTACAATCTTTTTATATCTAAAAATCAATTGTATAACTTCCTCGAGAAACACCTAAATCAGCATAATAATGAAAATATTCATAAATCTGTGTGCAAAATTAATAAAAAGAGCATTTGAAACTAGAAAACGTTCCCTTTCGTAGCAATTCATCAGGAGTTATATATAGTTTATAGCGCGACCCGCAAAAAACGCCGGCAAGCTCTAACATCCTCGATTTTCCGTCCGTCTATCTGCCCGTGCACAGTATATCTCAGCCCCTAGACCACTCTCGACTTCGGGTTTTTGATAGTTTATGTACTCTAGTTGTGCAACAATCAAAACGTTTCAATTTATCTTACTCCTTAATTAAATGAAAGTAGAAGGAGGACAGAACAGGACAAAATGGAGTGGAGGGTAAGACCCGCCTCTGAGGACAGAATAAGACAAAATGGGGTGGGGTAAGCCTCGCCTACCCTATCTATGGGGAGGGGCTTCTTTTCGGGGGCCTTTTTCAACCCCTGGGCAGGGTTTAGCCCCTAATTAATGTCCTTTTGACCATATTAAGAGCCTTTATGGCGGTCTAACCCTTTGGTTAAGGGTGTTGGATACCATAGGGTGTGATATAGCGGCCATTTTGACGAAGTTAAGAGAGGTGTTAAGGCCCTTATGGCTTCGTTAAGGCGTGGCCATACCCACTCCTTTTACCTGATTGGTTGTACGGGTATTGAGGCGGAGTTAAGGCTAGGCCAAACCCATCCTTACACCTGATTAGATCGCGTAAGGCCACCCCTCTGAGTTCTGATTGGTCCTTACTCCCACTAATCAGCAACTGTGTTCTGATTGGAGGATTAATTCTCTGCATTCTGATTGGTTATGGCGGGAAATTGGAAATTCTATTCTAATAAGGGGGCCTAATGCTAACAGTTGTAGGGCTTCGCAAGTTGTTCTCGTGTCTTCGTCCCTTGTCGTGATCGGAACTTGTTCGGAGGCCTTCGTGCATTGTCGGTACCCCATTGGCGGGAAATTTGAATTTGTATTTAATCGTTTACATTTAGTTACTTACTTTCCTTTCCTGTAGTTCTTTGTGTTGTCTTAACACAGGTTTCCAAGTTGTGGCTAACCTCGTTGCATCATCCCTTGTGTTTAAATTGTTAGGTCGTTTCTCAATTTCTATGGCTTCCCTTATTATCCTTTGTGTGGTATGATCGATATTTGCAATAATTTTGATGTTTTTAAAATTAATGTTGTGCGATGTGTTTATTACATGTTGACCCAAACCAGATGTTTGTTGCTCTTTCTTTACTGCGTTCTGGTGTTCTTCTCTTCTGAAGTCCACTCGTCTATTTAGTTTTATGGTACGATAAAATATTACTAATTATCCGGTAGGTGTTAAAAGTAGTCTTAATCTTGTGCCTTTTTAGGATTTCTCTGTCTGTGAGTTAACGCAGTAAAGAACATTGATTTTAAAAACACCAAAATTATTGCAAATGTCGAACATACCACGGAAAGGATAATAAGGGAAGTAGGTAGGTTTGGACAGTTCTGGGACCTTCTCGTCACTACTCCTCATCTCATTTTCAACGTCAGGGGTCAAGAGTCACACCAGTGACGTGGACGAGTATCTAAACCCCGCCCCCACGTTTTCAAGGTTGGGGTAATACTAATCAGATACGTGGGTGAGCAGTTAATCTCCGCCCCCGAAAATTGTTGGTGTTACGCCAATGGGATGCGAGGATGGGCCCCTCCAATACTAGGATGAGCATGGGGTATGCCCATTCGGTATCCAATGAGAGACGTAGGCGGCCATCTTGAAGAGGAGATGTGTGCGTAAAGGACTACATTGGCATTGATTTACATGGTTACACAGTACAAAAGGTTAGATCCCACATTTTGAAGGTTAGACAGTACAAAGGTTAGGCCCTACATTTTCAAGGTTTCACAGTACAAAGGTCAATCGTCTACCACATCCAAGTTTTTAACACACAAAAAAATATGGTAATGTATTTTATTTTCTTTCTAAACAGATTGTACAGGTGATTTATAAATAAACTATACCTATATGTTATTTATTGATATAAGTAACATCACAAAAATGCCCATGTAGTGGATTATCAGATGACAACCATTATATTACTCCACACATGAGGCATTCAACTGCATCGTCAGTAGATGTAGAAATGAATCCTGCTGCAGGAAGCGACGAAGGTGAATAACTATAAAAAAAGAAAAAATAATTAAACTTAAATTATGATTGTTTGAAAAAAATTTCATAATAAAACGGGTATAAAATTATATTAAAACACGTACTCATTAATTCTGATTGTTAATGGTTATTATTACAAATAATCAGTCAGTCAACTTTGTGATTCATTATATAAAAATGATTAAAATCGTGATAGCCATAGTATTCATAGTATGACGATTTAAAAGAGATTTATTTTTTCACAAATCCTATGGGCAATTTTCACTCACCATTATATTTAAATGTGTTAATATCATTCCTGACGGACGCCAGAAGTGTTGCCGAAGTTCAAAGCATATTATGGCCAGTACATAAATCTTCATCTGTCATATACATGTTGTAGTCAAATCAAACGGATTTTCCAGCGTTTTTTTTTTTTTTAAAACTGTGAAGCTTCCTCCTTGGTATTGCGGTAAAGACGCTTTATTAAAACATTTATTGTAGAACGTTTATTACTAACATGGTCACTATTTCTACACAGCTCTACTGTACTTGAATTCGGAAGTTCATTAAAGAATAATGACTTTGAACCTGCATTAAAATTATTTTGGATTTCATTATTTAGCGACAGATGTTGTTTGCGTTTCGATACGGAGCAATGGTGCAAAATCTCAAACTTTAAAACTGAGCATCTGATACGTCAAATTTTAAAAGCTGCCGAATCTGGGAAAGCTGTCTTTATAGGTTATGGTGTAAAAATTAAATTGTTGTCTATTACCGATGAAGATAAGCGAATCATAATAAGCGGAGGAAATAGTTCAGTATTATTATCCAAACAGGCGGTTAACCTATTCTTTTCGCTTGTGGGTGTGATAAATCTGAAGCTGAATTATATCAATGATTATAGTAATTACCCGATTTATGAGGTCCTTACAAATGAAGTAGCAACGAATGTATATATTGAAGGTCTGAGCGATGAAGAAAGTATATTATCTAGAGGTAAATTTTTCTGTCATATTCTTAGATTACTTTCAACATCAATAGGCCATAGGTATGGTGTAATAGATTATTCATTTTTAACTGAGATTGTACATATTTTCGCTCAAAAATTTGTAAAAGGTGTAAAATATAAAACGGATTTTATGTGAAACAGTATTTTATTAATAACGTAATTCACTATACAACTTTATCCAGCTTCATAAGTTTTGTCCGTACATCACATGGTTGATCTAACGATTCCTATCGATAAAGAGTAGATTTACGTTAATGTACCTGAGTATTGCTGTTATTTTCGGTGGTAGATCTGAAAACGTATCCGTGTGAAGTAAATGTGCTCTTGATCGAAGAAGACAAAGGGTGACCATTTGAACAAGTTCTTACGGGTTTGATATGAGTACTATTTAAAGCAGATATCCAAATCCAATTCTCTCAGAATACATACAATCGCTTTTTAGGATCAGATAGTGTTCAATATTGATATTGCACAAGTCGGCAGATTTACCAAGTAAGGTTAACATGTGTAGTAGTTATTTCAGCTAAAGTAGCTGTAGTGCGGTGGTGGGGTATAATGATTGGATCCTCATAATATCATCCAATCCTAAATCACTAACATGTTCCTCATGATATACTTACACGATGGAATTTCTATCATGTATCTTTTGAACCTAAGCCATGACCAATCACATGTAGTATTACTGTAAAGCAGCTGGTATAGTTCTCGGTCCATGTATATCAACTATACTTTGATCCTTCTTCGGGAAGTCTGAATGTCCTAGGATACTATCGGGTCCATCAAACGAAAATTCGCATTGTCTACCTCCCATTAGTCTAGAATGATTATATCGTTGAAACGATATTAATATATTGTAATTGAGGGAGCTGTATTTAAATTTTAAATTTTAATATGTTGCCCAAACTTTAAACGCACTAGACGTTAATGTTGATATGCGCATGTCACTACTGTCTACCTAACTCAGGATGGGCTTTTCCCAATGATAGAGATGAGTTACGTATGCGTTGATATCACCTTGGTTGGCATATCTCGGGGTGGTTAATAATGTTACGATTTCAACATTTAGGGTACCATCAGCGCAGGTAGGTAGTCTATGGTATTCTTGAAATGCGCTATATGATCAAACTATGATTATCTATCGATCTGCCCGAATCTTCATTTATATAACCATATGCACGCAAATAAGTTTCAACCATCTCCAAATTGCTGTTGTCATCACTACTAGTAATTAGTGAAGTAGTACTGCGCAATACTGGAAACACTGCAATAAGCTTCATTGCAACTATCGGAAATTCACATTGACAGAGTTCTAAATAAGCGAAAGAAACGAGTTTATTCAATTATAACCTTCATTGATAAATTAATATATTACATTTTACCTACAATACTAGTAAATGGTTCATACTCAATTAATATATCATGCAAAATAACGCAATATGACGAAGTATCGACAGCAAAGGCCGAAGATGCTACAATTTCCAATTTCAAATCAATAACTACGTTATGAATAATCTAGTTTTGCGGAGTACAATTAAATGCAAATATGCAAACTATTCTTAGATTGTTCGTAACTAACCATATAACCTTGCGGAGAATTATAACATCGATTTCGAAAGATTTCCACATACTTGTTATCTACGAAAACGAGATTTTGTAGTTAGAATGGATATCTTCTATTATTATTTGCTTTTATATTCTAGATAACCAAGTGATCGAATTTTGCCGCACTCTCTTCCCTGTTAGTACATTTCTGGTATGAAAAGCAACCATTAATCATCGAGGACGTTGAAAGACCGTACTGCTCTTCACCGGCCAAACCATTGACGTTGATTGCGGTAAGGATGTATATACATATATATCTATGTATATATATATATATATATATATATATATATATATATATATATATATATATATATATATATATATATATATATGCGCGAAACGCAACTTGTGTCGGCGAATTTTTATTAATCTTCTGGTAGATAGACAACTTCATAGTATTATTTGGAATTACATACGGAACCTTCCATGTAACTTTTGTCAAGTCAATCCTAACATCTGTTCCGCAGCTGTAGCAGTACGTATCTGTCTTCGTGCGAACCAATACTAGCTCTTGACGTATGTTGACTAGAACTTTCGTATAACCCTCAGCAAATCCCAACACGTGCTTCAACGGTATAGAAGCGCAGAAGAGGCTTGAAGTGACTCGTTTTACGGACTACATCCTGTATGCATTCTGTGAATGCTACAAAGTATCGTACCCAAGTGACTACCGAATTATTGACCACCATACACATATGGAAAGATGGGTTGCACTGCACAACATATCAGGGCCAGAATACTGGTGTTCACCGTATAGAGCACCCCTAACAATGTTACACAAAGTATGTGAGGATGGTTCATGCGTTCTTTGTGATAATGTATGTTATCTGGACAATTAATATTTCTTATAATGTATGTATTGTATATAATAAATTATTTCATGTTATAGCAGACTATTGTCTTTTATGATAAGAACATGTGTGATGTGCTACCAATTTGTTATTATCCTCATTGTTACAATTGTTTCCATAAACCTTTACTATCGTATCGAACATGAAATGGAATTCACTCACCTTCATCCTTTGTTGCAGCAGGATTGATTACACTACAGGAACACCTACAATGTGCACCACACTGCACGTACGCTCAGTTACTTGCACCACGCCCACTAAAGTGCAATGAAACAGAAGTGGAAAGGACTTTTTGCACTTGTACTAGATTAAAATGTTTTATTCCTAAAGAAAACCATATATTTCAATTGGTACATGTAATAAACCACCTGTACAATCTTTCGCACTTGTAGTAGATAAAAATGTTTTAATCATAAAGAAAACCATTTATCAGAATAGATGCATGTAATAAATTATTTGTGCAATATTTTCATATAGCAAATATAGTATATTACTTTACAAGGGAAGTAAGTAGGAATTGCTAGTTAAATCCCTCGCATACGCTCGGGATTCAAATAATGCTCGGTACAGTAAATCCTTACTTCCTGTCTAAAGTACATTATTTCTTTCACTATCAACACGTCTATTAACAAATATTCTATAATTTTATTACAAAAATTTATTAGCAGAATCTTATGTCATTGTTGCAAGATTAGGTAGTGGGTTTGCATTCGTACAATAGTAACCGTTTGTCATACAGTTACTTCCCTAGGGAAATAATGTTATATCCCTGTTATCATACCAAACTGAAAAGGTTGTGTAAATATAACCTACTTCCCTGGAACAACATATTGTAAGTGATACTTGATGGATAGTGAAAAAATATATTAACATAGGTACCATTTTTTTGTGTGAGCGTTAAAAATTTGGATGTGGTAGACGATCATAATCTTTTTATGTGCCGTTTGTAACTAAATTGATGTGTAAACGTTTGCATTGTATAACCTTTTCATTGTGTAACCTTTGTACTGTGAGGTCTTTGCACTGTGTAATATTGAAATGTAACCTTTGTGCTGTGAGACTCAGAAAGGTCATATGTGCGTACAGTGGATTATCTACTGCAGGGCCATCACATTCGATATTTACACCAAATTCTTATCAATATTAAGAATGCAAATGAATTTTATTAGTGAACGTATTAAATTATTTTCTAGTTCCTATCTTTTTTAACATTACCGCTATCAACAATGCCGCATCCCACCATCCAACCCCTGCAAGATGATCCGCCACGTCTCTCATAGATCTTTTCTTATTATGAAATTTTTTCAAACAACTATAATGTAAAATTATTATAATTATTATAATATATTTAGAATTTACATCAGTTCTAGATACATAAAGACAAAATGTACCTTGAACCTTGATGGCGCAGTTGGTTAACGCGGTACTCTAGCAAAGTACAGGTCGTAGGTTCAAATCCTACTCAAGGTAAACTTTTTATTTATGTATTTAATAAAATTAATAATAATTTTTAACTATAATGTAAGTTTATTTTTTGTGTGATGTTACTCATAGTAATAATTAATATATAGGTATGATTTATACACAAATCACCTGAACAATCTGGTCATACAGAGAATAGATATATTAACACATAATTTTTTTGTGCGAACGTTAAAAATTTGGAAGTGGTAGACGGTCATAACTTTTTTTGTTTGTCCTTGAGATGTTTGTAATTGTGTTGATGTATAAACGTTTACAATGTATAACGTTTGCACTGTGAGACCTTTGCACTGTGCAGCCTTGAAATGTGGGGAGTGGGATTCAAGTTATTTTTTGTAGATTCACCTTTATCGCTTGCTGCAGCAAGATTAAACTCTATATTTACCGACGATACAGTTGAACGCTTCATGTGTGGAGGAATATAATAGTTACCATCTTATAATCCACTACAGGAACATTTTTGTGTGATGTCACATATCAATAATTAATATATAGGTATAATTTATTTATAAATCACCTGTATAATCTGTTCATAAATCAAATAAATACATATTTTCTTTTTGTGTCTTAAAGATTTGGGTATGATAGATGATCGACATTTGTAATGTGAGACCTTTGTACTGCGCAAATGTGAGACGTAACTGTTGTACTGTGTAACCTTCAAAATGATGGGACCTAACCATTGCAGTCTGTAACCTTGAAAATCAAAGTCAACATGGTCCTTTACGCATGTGCAACGCAACATCCTACCCCTACAAGATGTGCGCCTACGTCTTTCATTGGGTACCAAATGGGTCATCCCCCATGCTCACCCTAGTAGGTAAGGGTCCCATCCTCCCATCCCATTGGCTTGACGTCACCAACAAGTTTCTGGGGCCAAGCTTAACTGTTCACCCACGTATCTGATTGGTGTGAACCCATCCTTGAAAGTGTGGGGGGCGGGGCTTAGGTAGTCGTCCACTCCACTGATGTGACCCTTGACGCCGAACTTAAAAAGGAGGTGGGAGGGAGTGAGGCGGAGGTCCCAGAACTGCCCAAACCTACCTACTAAGGGTGGCCATAGAAATTGAGAAACGACCTAACAATTTAAACACAAGGGACGATTCAACGAGGTTAGCCTCACTTGAACACCTGTATTAAGACAACACAAGGAACTAAAGAGAAAGTAAGTAAATAATGCAGTCAGTACTAAAAAGAGAAGGTCAACAACGCCAACTCCGGCAAAAAGGGAAAGTGACACAGAAATAGAAAGCAGCACGGTATATAAATACCAACTAGAAGCAAATAAGGTCCGTTCTGTTCGAATCACTTGATCAAGTAGTAATATTCTTGAGAATGGCTAGTGTCATCTGGCCGAAACGTCTCAACGTATAAACAGTTCTCATCAGAACTACGCCAGCAGCGTCAATACGTGAGAATATACCCGGAAACCTGGATAAACATATAGAACCCGCGGAAACATCAAATTCAACACACATACACACACACACACACACACACACACACACACACACACTACATGTTATATATATATATATATATATATATATATATATATATATATATATATATATATATATATATATATATATATATATATATATATATAGAAAACATAAAACCTGAGCCATTCATGCTTCGAACAGGAAATGGTGATCGACCTTTTCTGGCGGACACAAGGCAACACTGAGTTTTATTAGCATTAGATTTAACTAGATTATTAATTCCGCATTCAAAGATACGTTGAGTATCTGTTGATTGAAATTGTCATTTCAGGTTTACCGTCTTGATTTGAGATAAAGAATGGATTACCATCATGAGTAGACTATAATGAACTACAATGAACGTTTTTGTCATCAGCAAAGCAATGGACCGGGTTAGTCGTTGAAGAAATAAGATTTTTTAGGTGCAGTAGAAAAAGTGTGGGCACTATAACTGACTCGTGTTATACGCCCGCATTAATGTTAACTTCTTTTAAAAAATAGCCATCAGCTAATACACGTATTCGTCTTTTATCAAGGAACTAGAAACCCAATTGATGATGTTATCATTAACTCATTAACACTTACGGTAAACTTGTTCATATGCTTTTTAGATGTCTAAAGGGACTACAACTGTTTCACCGGATTCTTTTAATGCATTGTTCCACACTTCGGTGACACTTGAAAGAAGATCACCTGTTGATCGATGTGTTGGGAATGAGAATGACCTTGTTCTTTGAGAATGTATAACTCCATGCCCATGAAGAGTCAGACACTGAAGGAGAATGTCCGAAGATGAGGACGGCTTAAAGCAATATTCACGTCACGCATAGGTTGTAATGAAATTCTGCAAATCACTCCGTTTAGCTAATTTAAAATACCACAGAAGAATAAGGGACAGTGAAAGTTATTTCTATTAGACGATGGTCAGATAAACCTATTGGTGAAAGAGCTTAAGTTTTATAAACATGTGGATTTGATGTTATAAAGAGATCTAGAAGATGTAGAGTATGTTTATGATTATCAGGGATACTTGTGGGTTCAGAAGCAATTTGTGTGAGATCATATGAGATAGCAAATGTTTCTGCAATATGACCAGCAGGATTAGTTGTAAATGAATATTGGAGTCTATTAGAGTAATGAACATTGAAATCTCCCAAAATTGATATAGATGGAAACTGAGACAGAAGGTAGTAAACCGTCTAACTAAGAATATCGAAGAAGTCTTGAAAGTTGCTGTAATAAATATAATTATATAATTAAAAAAATGTTAGATTTATCACATTATTATTTTATAATTTGTTCTTATTGTTAGTAGCGACAGCATTACATTTAGGTAATCTAGCGGCAACCATAACATTAGTATGATAACAGTTTAAATTACTGCAGACCAATGTAAGATCTTTTCATCCAGGCTAAATTTAATAATTCCCGTTAACGCGAAGTAGCTTACTAGACGTTGGAAGAAAAATTTCCGCCATTTACCTGTTTCTTACGATATCTCAGAATAGGAAAAGGATATCGACGTGCGGTTTTCACTGTTTTATTACTAATTTAGTCTACTTTTTAAAGACCTACTTAAATTTTTATGCTTCCATTTAAAATTGTAAAGAGAAAACACAATGTCGAAAAAATATTAAACAGCACCCTCTAGCATTTATGTTATTAATCAGATTGCTTCAAATTTACACATTTCCTATTGTTTAGCAAAAGCTCTTTCAAACAACATCAAGTTTATTAAAATCGGTCAAGCAGAACCTGAATTAAAAGCGTTTCTTCGTAACAAGGTTCCCACTCTTCTCCACCCCTTATTTGAAGATAGACTAAAACTTGTAAAATAAAAAATATGCAGAATTTGTCGAGGAATCTGATTATAATATGTAATATGCCCCTTAATTGAGCAAATTTTGAAAAATTTCGCTTTTTAAAATTTTAATTGTCAAATACGCCCTCTAGCGGTGGACCTACAGTTCTGAAAATAATTTCCAGGCGTTTCTCGAGGCCACTTTTGTTATAAAATTTTTTTCTCGAACCTGTGCTATAACCCATTCCTGAGATATGGCCGACGGCCGTTCTTAGTTGGCCACGCGGTACATTCATTATTTTGAAGACTAATGGTGGGTTATGAGGGTAATATTGAATTATGCATACATTAAAGGAACACCATTTAAATCTTGTGTGCTATTATTTCTAAACGCAATGGTTTTTGTAATTGTTTCAATCTAAAATTTCTGTATTGTTATATTTAAATAATGTTTTCAATTGGCTACAGAGTTTTACATTTACGTTTCATTTAGTGCATTTTTCTAAGCGTGCAAAAATGTTCTGAGATATATACAGGATGTATTTTTTTCGTGTTAAGTATAGGAATCTCGGTTATTAGCAGAGATAGATATTCAGTTAAATGGACATAAATGATCTTCGATTTAATTGTCATGACGATCACAAATCAAAATTTACATTTATTTTGCCGTTATTGGAAAACGGGGCAAAATAACAAAATGACCGATTTCAATTTTTGGCTGTAGACGCGTTATTTACAAAATATTTAAAGTTTTAAAATACATTATTAAAGCAACACTTTTAGGTGACATTACAAAAAAATTTAGTCATTAGTTTGCTGTGCTACGCTAACTTTTTTCTTATGGGAAATATTTTGTATTTTTACACCTTTGTAAAGAGCTAAAGTTTCGGTTTCAAAAATGTATGCATGTGTAAATAAAAATTTATAAATAACTTCAAAAATAAATATTTTAATATTTATATTATTAATATCCTAAAGAAGGCGACCATCTCTTATGATGTTTAGGCGCTTGATAAGTAATTTGAGAATTTACGGATCATTTTCAAAAATTAAAGATCGTCACCAAGAAGTTATTAATGCTATTGGAGAGAATCAATCGTTGTCGACAAGAGCAATAGGAGAAATGAAAAACCTATCTCATTCAAGTGTTTGGAAAATACTTCGTAAGAATAAATATCGAGTTTATAAAATAAATTTAGTGCATAGTTTACATGATGGAGACACTGAAAGAAAATTGAATTTAGTCAATTGCTTATCCACGAATAAGAAATTACTCCTACGATTTTAAAACAAGTATTATGGAGTAACGAATCGAATTTCACAAATAAAGGTATTTTTAATAGAAATATTCATGGCTATTGGTCAACAGAAAATCAAAGACGATTTATGAAGGTGAGACTTCAAGTTCGGTTTAGTTTGAATGTTTGGTGCGGAATATTTAATAGTATGATAATAGGATCCTTCATATATGAAGGTCATTTAAATTCCGAAAGACTTTTTTACAAAACGAGCTGGAAAGGTTTCACGACGATATTCATCAACTTAATTTAATTTATTCTCCACTGGGCATAATGCCGCAATAGTTTAAAATTATTTTAATCCAAAATATCCTGACAGATGGATAGGAATAAATGGACCTATATTTTGGTCAGCTAGGTCTCCGGATCTAACTCCACAAGACTTTTACTTTTGGGGTTACGTGAATGATAGTGTTTATTCGGAAAATATTAACAGCGGTGAGCAATTAAGAGACGATTATCACTGCTTGCAGAAAAGTCCCAGGAGTTCATCTTTTCATCTTCTCAAAAGGTGCTTGTTGTGTTTGCAAAACAAAGGTCGTCAATTTGAACATTTATTGTGAATTGTGATGTGAAAGTAGTTTTGATAGTTGAAAATTCGTTTTAATTAACAATTGTGTAAATTGTCATACATAGTTTAACATTCGTTGTAATTAGTAACAGTTATTAAATCTGAATTTATGTGTTAATAGTTTTTAGTTCATAAATTCTTTGCTTTAGTTTAAACTAATAGCGTTACAGATGTGCTAAATATAATGCAATTTTTAGAATTTAAATCAAATAGAACTTTTGATGTTAATCCCAATTTGGAAATTTTTTTCAATTATAATTCAACTTGCTCTTTGTAAATTTTTGTTGGTCTTGTAACACACCTCCGACATACCGATTTTATCGCAAATATTTTGTAAAGGCGACGCTAATTTGTTTTACACGGTTACCTCGATATGTCAACGCATTATTCTTAATAATAATTCAAATAAGTATTTTTGAAGTTATTTATAAATTTTTAATTACACATGCATACATTCTTGAAACCAAAATTTTTAGCTCTTTACAATGGTGTAAAAATACAAAATAGTTCCCATAAGAAAAACAAAAGTTAGTGAAAAAAAATGTATATATATATATATATATATATATATATATATATATATATATATATATATATATATATATATACTGTGTGGTCATAAGTGTGCAACATATGAATTTTTTATTAATCGCTCGTCCAAAATACAGGTATTGCCAAAAGTTGGTGCATGTTTGATAACCATTTTAGGTGCACGTAAAATGGTTCCAAGTCAAACGGTATACACGGTAGGTCAAAAAATATAAAAATTGCACAAGAGTAAAGTAACCTTCAAAAAATTCGGCAAAATGTAATAAAGAAATGTTATTAGAATTAAAAGTTATGCCCGAATACCAAAGCGTGGTCCTCTAATTAATTTTTAATTTTTTTTTTTTTTTGAAAAAGGTTATTTTTTTGTGCATTTTACCAAAACATGTTGATAACAATCAAAATGAAATCAATCTAGCACAATTTTATTAAAACTCGAGCCTATTTGAAAAATTAAATTAGATTTTTAATATTTTAGGCAATCACTAACTTCATGTTTGTTGCAACGATATTAAAATTTCGAAAAAAAAAATCTTAACATGGTAAAAAATCAGTAATCATAATACGCATATTCAAAAACTCTAATCCAAAGTGGAAAAGCTTTGTTTTAAATGGTTATTGTAAACACCATACAAATTAATGGATGAGATTTGATTCTACTAAATTAATCGACGATATCCATGATTATTTTAAAACAAATGATTTTAGTAAACATTTTGACATTTTAATGACATTAAGTGTTCATTATTATTTGATTATTAAGTTTATCCGCCAAGACAGTTAACGTTAACGGAAAACGCAGAATTAGTTTTAATATGTGGAGATAACTACAAATCAGTGCGTGAAGCAGCAGACATTTTCAACAAAAGGCATCCTGATAATAATCCAATCCATTGTTCCACAGTAAGCAGAATTTTAATGAAATTTAAACAGACAGGGTCTTTAAATTATAATTACAAGAAACAACGCACTAAAACAGTTTGTAATGAAGAAAATCAGTTCTTCAGGCAGTTGTTGAGAACCCTAGAAAATCCACTAATGAAATTTATAAATATACGGGCGTAAAAAGAACGAGTGTCAAGAATATTTTAAAAAATAACAAGTTCCATGCCTATAAGCAAATGTTTATTTGCACATTTCAAGAGCGGAACTATGACTTGCGTTTTGACTTCTCCATGTGGATTCAAGGAAAAATAGAAGAAGAACCTAACTTCCACAAACACATTCTTTTTGGGGATGAATCCACATTTACCACAAATGACGTTGTCTCGTCCCAAAATTGTAGGTGGTGGTCGGATGAGAATCCAAATTTTGTCATTGACAGTAAGAACCAATATTATCAAAAAACAAACGTGTGGTGCGGTATTATCAACGAAAAGTTAATAGGACCATTTTTTGTCGTCAAAACCTTACGGGGGATACATACTTACAATTTTTACAAAACGAACTAACGGACTTTTTGATAACATGAGCTTAGAGGAACGACGTAAACTTTGGTTTGTACATGATGGATGTCCCCGCATTCGGCTAAAATGGTTTCTGATTGGTTAAATGAAGAATTTGGTGACAAATGGTAAGGCGACATACCGATCCACGTTAGCCTCCTCGTTCGCCAGATCTTACCCCACTAGACTTTTTTTTATGGGGAAATTTAAAACAAAAAGTTTATAAAGATCGACCATTTAATAATCCCGAGGAATTGGAAAACTCTATCCGATTTCATTGCGAAAATATTCCGGAAAGAGTATTGCGATCTACCCTAAATGAATTTTATGATCGGACAATTAGATGTATTGAACGACAAGGTGGGCATACGGAGACTCGTCGATAGTTGTGTTGTTGTGTACATATTATTTAATTTTTTTTCTTGATAATTTTTGTTCGTTTATTTTGATTTTGTAAATCATTTAAAATAAAGCTTTTGCACTTTGGATTAGAGTTTTTGAATATGCGTATTATGATTACTGATTTTTTACCATGTTAAGATTATTCTTTCGAAATTTTAAACTTATGTTTAATATCGTTGCAACAAACATAAAGCTAGTGATTGCCTAAAATATTAAAAATCTAATTTAATTTTTCATATAGGCTCGAGTTTTAATAAAATTGTGTCAGATTGATTTCATTTTGATTAAGTTATCAACATGTTTTGGTAAAATGCAAAAAAAAATAGCCAAATTACTAACCTTTTTAAAATAAAAATAAAAAATTACTTAGAGGACCACGCTTTGGTATTCGGACATAACTTTTAATTCTAAATAACATTTCTTTATTACATTTTGCCGAATTTTTTTAAATAAGGGTACTTTACTCCTGTGCAATTTTTATATTTTTTGACCTACCGTGTATACCATTCTACGTGCACCTAAAATGGTTATCAAACATGCACCAACTTTTGGCAATACCTGTATTTGCAGTTAATTTAAATTTATTTTGGGGTGATTTAAGTTTTATTGGCGCTGTTGTTATGGAAGATAATCAACAACGACGACATTTAAATTTAGCTGAAATGAACAGAGCTGTAGGTACGCTCGAAGCTGGTCGAAGGCAAGTGGATGTTGCAGAAACTTTAAACACCTCTCAAAGTGTTATTATCAAATTATGGCGTAGATATAGGACATCCGCAGATCCTAGTGAACAACATCCAGGTCGTGGACGCGTTACTACCGCAGTTCAAGATCACTACTTAACATTGGAAGCTAGACGACGTCCAACAACTACGGCTAAACAATTGACTTCACTGCTTCGGACCACTCATAATGTAACTGTATGTTCTCAAACAATCAGAAATCGATTGCATGAAGCTGATCTCCATGCCCGACGTCCAATAAGAGCTCCACCAATTCGGCATGGTAATCGAGCACGCAGAGTAGAATGGGCTGCAGAGCATATTCTGTGGACAGAGGACCAGTGGTCTAGAGTTTTGTTCACAGATGAATCTCGGTTTGAATACACCCTGACAGTCGAAGACTTAGAGTGTAGAGACGACCTGGTAACTTAGAAAGGCTCAGATGTGTTCAGGAGGTCCATTCTTACAAAGGAGGTACCGTAATGATGTGGGGTGGTATCTGCATTGGCGGAAAAACAGATTTCGTGTTTCTAGAAAGATTTTTAAATGCCGATGGGTATTTGAATAGGGTACTGCGGCCTATAGTGCTTCCATTCGCAGGTGCTGTTGGACCTGAGTTCATGCTGATGCATGATAATGCCACTCCACACGTTGCAGGTGCTGTTACCGAGTGGCTGGTAAACGAAAACATTTCTGTTTTACCATGGCCTGCCCAGTCCCCAGACTTAAACGTTATTGTACACGTGTGGAACATGTTGGGAAGAAGCATTGAAAGTGAATTGGACGAAATTCATACTCAGATCCAGCTTCGTGATGCCCTTGTAAGACACTGGCAACAGTTACCACAAGATGCAATAGATAATTTAATTTTATCAATGCCTAGAAGAGGCAGAGCCGCTTTAAATCAAAGAGGAGGCAATACTCTTTATTAAATTTAATTAATGTATATTTTAAGTGATGACACTTCAATTTCTTGTGATTACATAAAATCAACTTTTTGCTAATAAACTTCATTAAAGCTTTTTGAGACTGTTTTCTTTTGTTTTTTTAACAATTTTAATTTAGAATATTTTAAAGGATTGTGCTAATTTACTATATGCAAACCACTTCAAAAAAACCAAAATACTTGATAGTTTTTTATTAAAAAAAAAATCCCTAGACTTTTATGATGTGTATATATATATATATATATATATATATATATATATATATATATATATATATATATATATATGCAGGATATATTTTGTCATTGACAGTAAGAACCAATATTATCAAAAAACAAACGTGTGGTGCGGTATTATCAACGAAAAGTTAATAGGACCATTTTTTGTCGTCAAAACCTTACGGGGGATACATACTTACAATTTTTACAAAACGAACTAACGGACTTTTTTGATAACATGAGCTTAGAGGAACGACGTAAACATTGGTTTGTACATGATGGATGTCCCGCTCATTCGGCTAGAATGGTTTCTGATTGGTTAAATGAAGAATTTGGTGACAAATGGTAAGGCGACATACCGATCCACGTTGGCCTCCTCGTTCGCCAGATCTTACCCCACTAGACTTTTTTTTATGGGGAAATTTAAAACAAAAAGTTTATAAAGATCGACCATTTAATAATCTCGAGGAATTGGAAAACTCTATCCGATTTCATTGCGAAAATATTCCGGAAAGAGTATTGCGATCTACCCTAAATGAATTTTATGATCGGACAATTAGATGTATTGAACGACAAGGTGGGCATACGGAGACTCGTCGATAGTTGTGTTGTTGTGTACATATTATTTAATTTTTTTTTCTTGATAATTTTTGTTCGTTTATTTTGATTTTGTAAATCATTTAAAATAAAGCTTTTGCACTTTGGATTAGAGTTTTTGAATATGCGTATTATGATTACTGATTTTTTACCATGTTAAGATTATTCTTTCGAAATTTTAAACTTATGTTTAATATCGTTGCAACAAACATGAAGTTAGTGATTGCCTAAAATATTAAAAATCTAATTTAATTTTTCATATGGGCTCGAGTTTTAATAAAATTGTGCCAGATTGATTTCATTTTGATTAAGTTATCAACATGTTTTGGTAAAATACAAAAAAAAGCCAAATTACTAACCTTTTTAAAATAAAAATAAAAAATTACTTAGAGGACCACGCTTTGGTATTCGGACATAACTTTTAATTCTAAATAACATTTCTTTATTACATTTTGCCGAATTTTTTGAAATAAGGGTACTTTACTCCTGTGCAATTTTTATATTTTTTGACCTACCGTGTATACCATTCTACGTGCACCTAAAATGGTTATCAAACATGCACCAACTTTTGGCAATACCTGTATTTGCAGTTAATTTAAGTTTATTTTTGGGGTGATTTAAGTTTTATTGGCGCTGTTATTATGGAAGATAATCAACAACGACGACATTTAAATTTAGCTGAAATGAACAGAGCTGTAGGTACGCTCGAAGCTGGTCGAAGGCAAGTGGATGTTGCAGCAACTTTAAACACCTCTCAAAGTGTTATTAGCAGATTATGGCGTAGATATAGGACATCCGCAGATCCTAGTGAACAACATCCAGGTCGTGGACGCGTTACTACTGCAGTTCAAGATCACTACTTAACATTGGAAGCTAGACGACGTCCAACAACTACGGCTAAACAATTGAGTTCACTGCTTCGGACCACTCATAATGTAACTGTATGTTCTCAAACAATCAGAAATCGATTGCATGAAGCTGATCTCCATGCCCGACGTCCAATAAGAGCTCCACCAATTCGGCATGGTAATAGAGCACGCAGAGTAGAATGGGCTGCAGAGCATATTCTGTGGACAGAGGACCAGTGGTCTAGAGTTTTGTTCACAGATGAATCTCGGTTTGGAATACACCCTGACAGTCGAAGACTTAGAGTGTGGAGACGACCTGGTAACTTAGAAAGGCTCAGATGTGTTCAGGAGGTCCATTCTTACAAAGGAGGTACCGTAATGATGTGGGGTGGTATCTGCATTGATAATGCCACCCCACACGTTGCAGGTGCTGTTACCGAGTGCTGGTAAACGAAAACATTTCTGTTTTACCATGGCCTGCCCAGTCCCCAGACTTAAACGTTATTGAACACGTGTGGAACATGTTGGGAAGAAGCATTGAAAGTGAATTGGACGAAATTCATACTCAGATCCAGCTTCGTGATGCCCTTGTAAGACACTGGCAACAGTTATCAGAAGATGCAATAGATAATTTAATTTTATCAATGCCTAGAAGAGGCAGAGCCGCTTTAAATCAAAGAGGAGGCAATACTCTTTATTAAATTTAATTAATGTATATTTTAAGTGATGATACTTCCATTTCTTGTGATTACATAAAATCAACTTTTTGCTAATAAACTTCATTAAAGCTTTTTGAGACTGTTTTCTTTTGTTTTTTTAACAATTTTAATTTAGAATATTTTAAAGGATTGTGCTAATTTACTATATGCAAACCACTTAAAAAAAACCAAAATACTTGATAGTTTTTATTAAAAAAAATATCCCTAGACTTTTATGATGTATATATATATATATATATATATATATATATATATATTATATATATATATATATATATATATATATATATATATATATATATATATATATATATATATATATATATATATATATATATATATGCAGGATATATTTTTTAGGTACTGGGATCACGGTTATTGGCAGAGATAGAGATTCGGTTAAATGTACAAAAATGATCTTCGATTTATTCGAAATAATATGTGCATTACCATTCCCTTATAATTGGTAACGTGTGTACCTCCAACGTGGAAGCATTGAAAAATCTTATCGCTAAAAAACACAAATTATAAATCGATTTTAGTATCATCGATTTTTTTTTTGAAATATGTTTAAATAAAGTAACAGCTCCAATTGATTGTTATTTTATTTTCTACATCAATTTTGTGTAAATAAGATGGAGTAATAAAGCGTTTAACTACAGCAATAAATGCGTACTTAATTGTGAAATGCACTAAATTAAATTTTTAATGGTAGATGTACTAGTTCCAGTGGTATAAAATATTTTATTTGGATTATATTAAAAATTTTAAATCCACTTTGCAATCATCTTACAGAACTTGTAACTAATCTATGTTATCAACATATACCAGCTTTAAGGATTGCAACAAAATTTTTCTGTTCAAGCTTTAGTGTTATTTAACTATGTTAACGAGTTCTCTTCACTCACCTACTGAAAATGGTGTACTAACAATATTCCCTATTTTATGAAATGGATAGGAATTAATCGCTTAGTGTATTTAAATTTGTGCAATTTCCTTTGATTCCAGAATATCATAAAATCTAAAAATAGTTAACACATCCTGTGTTCCTTAGATTTAGCAACCGATCAGATAAGTAAGTTTCATTGAAAACGTAATGTCTGGAGGTTCTACAGTTTAACCACAAAGATATCACAAACAATCCTTTCTTCAAAGAACCCTTGTCATTCGATGAAGTATAGCTACACTTTACAAAAGAGGCATATTTTATTAAAAACATAAACATATGTTAATGTAGAATTTAAGTAGATTTTGAACTAAACAACAATTGAAGCAACTTTCGAAAGAAAAAGTATTTAAAACACTGTCACACAAAGATTTATAAGCGTTCATTGCAGTGAACATCAGCATTATCAGCACTTTCGAAGCTTGCAGAGAAAGGGTTTTGCAATTATCTATGTATCTGTAATTTTACAAAGTGCAATAAACATATTAATTCTAATTTAACTGAATCGAAATAAAAAATGTTGTGTAACTACCCTTCACGTTTCGTAAAAGATATATATGGTCATTAGGGATTAAACTGTTTAGAACTTTAACTTTGTTGTTGATAGTTACATTTAAGTTTCTCCTAGAACTTGTAAATCAGTAGAAAACTTTAGATCGATTCAACAAACTAGTTATATTTTCTAACACACAATGTTTTCGTTTATGATTTAAATTACAACACTGTTTGTATAGGTATTAAAATTTTAAACAAATTTCCAAGTTTTACTTCAGTAACCTAACTCACGTTTCGTTATCACTACAATACCCTGGTGCATTTTGTAAACAAAAAGAACTTTATGCTGAAAAGTATTAAAACGTCTTATCGAGGTAATGAATTTGTTTTTTTTTAAATAAATTCTTAGGAATTTCTCGAATTAATCTTATCTTCAAACGGATAAATACATTAACAATGGTGAATAAAATATTTAAGAGTTATATACATATTTACAAAAGTGTAAGCAGCCAGCCAACGAGTGGAAACAAAAATTAGTAGTTGTTTTTATTATAAGTTTTGTAATGAACGAATAAGTTTAAAAGTAAATATGTAATTAAGAATTATTATTCATTTTTAATTAAGTATTTGTATTTATTTATAAGTAATAATTTATTACTAAAACTTAATTTCTTAATCGTTCTCATCATAATTGGAAATTGAATTCATTAATGCTATCCACAAAGGAATTGCAAATGACAAGCTTGTGATTATTAATAAGAGTGCTAACCCTGGAGTGGTCGTGCAGATATATATATATATATATATATATATATATATATATATATATATATATATATATATATATATATATATATATATATATATATATATATATATATATATATATATATATATATATATATATAATCCACTCATACAGAATCGAAAAATTACGAAAACTAATAGCGAAAAATACTTATGCGTCCGTGTACTTCAAGCTGGATGTTTAGCGAATGCTATCAGTGCTCTGCAAGCGCTGGTGGTGTGTGGTTGTGCTACAGAGGGTCTGCAAAGTTCATGAACTTGTATGCCGCGCGACCAAATACGTAAGTACCTTTGGCATCCCATTTTTCTTAATTTATTATTATTTTTCGATTTTATGTGAATGATATAATAAATTATTTCAATGACTCTTTCTTATGTTACAATGTCTGAATTTTTGTATTTTTAGAAACAATGGATAGTCGTAAAGTCGTTCAAGTCAAGTTCCAACAGCGAAGAAGATTATCTTGAATAGCAGGTGAAGCATCAGGGAATACTTTAGAATCTGACGATGATGAACCACCTCAACGTAATCGACGTACCGACTTTTATACCGGTATAGATAACACTATCTGGTCAGAAACTACTCCCTCGATTAGAGGTAGAACTTGAAGTTACACAATTGTGTTTGTGGCTCCCGGTCCCAAAGTAATTGCTCAACAGAAATCTACTGCTGAAGAATGTATGTCTGCTTTTTTGGATGATAATATAATTGATTTCCTAACCCGATATACTAATATAAAAATTGATTATATCAGGGCTAAATACGCAAGGCAAAGGGATGTGAAACCGACAAACACAATTGAAATAAAAGGTTATATAACAATTTTGGCTGGGGTAATGAAAGTCAGTCGACTGAGTATTGCGCTGATATTCGAGCATGTAAAGCACACAGGAATCGATGAAATATATTTGACTATGTCTTATCAAAGGTACAAAATTTTTGACGAGGTGTCTGCGCTTTGATGACATTAGAGACCGACATACTCCTACGAATATTGATAAACTGGCCCCAATAAGAGAGTTTTTCGATCTGTTTGTCCAGAACTTTCGAAATTATTTCATTCTCTGAAATGACTTTGGATGAGCTACTGTTAACTTTTCGTGGACGATGTCCTTTCAGACAGTATATCCCAAGCAAAGCGGCAGAATATGGAGTGCAGGTTTTTTCCCTTATGAATGTACATTACCCGTAAACAATTAACTTAAAAATATAAGCGGGCCAACAACCTGAACGTCCGTTTCGCCTGAACAATGCAAGACACGATGTAGTAATGAGAATGGCACGTCCAGTGGTGGGCAAAAACATCATTATAGCAACGGGCAACTGGTTTTCATCTCTTAAAGTTGCAAAGGAACTGTTTGAAAATAGAATCACTATGAGTGCTACAGTACGAAAGGATAATAGAGAAGTACCTCGAGAATTTCACATTGCGAGAGGAAACCCAACATGCTCTTCTAAATTTGGCTTCCACCCACCATGCACACTGGTATCCAGAAATTCAAGGAGATGGCCTCTAACTGTTTTTTTCGACTTGCTAACTCTCAGCGCACTAACCGCGTTATGCATTTTTACCGCAAATAAAGACTACTAGAATCTTCGCTGCCGTGACTTCCTCAACCAGAAAACCAGCCAACAGCATCGGCACCAACACCAAAATCTTCCGTCGGTCGATGCTATGATTGCGGAAGAGCTCGCAATAAACGCACTAGAAAACTGTGCAATGTATGCAAAAAGTTTATTCCAAGATTGTATGTCTATCTTGTTTGGAAAACACCAATTAGAATTAGTTTTTTTAAATAAGTTTTTTGTGATCTCAATCAGACTGAAGTATGTGATTTTTAGTGCCATATAGGAAGTTTTTTCATTTTTGTTGATTATTTTTAACATGGAGGTTAGGTTCTATTTAGTTTTTGTTGATTATTTCTATTAGAAAACATTATAATAATAATTGTCTCATTTCAGCCTTTCACTGACCTGACACAGACTAAAATTGTTTTAACAATTTTGAGCTTAAACAAAATCTTGTCGCATATTGCTTGAGTGGTCAAAATAGCTCAGCTTGATGGTGCTGGTAAGAGTCCGTGCCATAGTAAAATGACACCTCATAAACAACAGCATGTATTACTAGTTCGAAATATTGGCTTCTCCTCCTGAAGTCATCAAGGTCATCATTAGATAAATCATATGTTCTTTATTACTAGCAAAATCAACGAATGAATTAAAGTATTAAACAAGTTTTTGTTTGACAGGTCCTAAAAAGATATCCAATAATTTGTCCAAGACCTTTACTAGGCAAGGGTGTCACATTACCATGCAGAATATAGTGCAAGTTTTTGTACTTTCTATTGTATTGGTAATAGTATTTAAAACACAGTAGAATGTTGATATTCAAAAACTATCTTCTGTTGTGAGGCCACTATTTTATGACCACCAATTTTTCTAGGTAGCCTTCTTACTTTCTTCTGAAATGCCTTCAACATCGGTTCTTGTTATCGATTTAAACTTAGGAAAACTCCGTATCTTGAAGAAGGTAGCCAATAATCCTAAATAAATGCGTTTTGCGGTCTGAGGGCCTTTATAACCACTGCAATAGTCGATGATTGCAAATATTCTTATCATAGTACTATTTGAACACGCCATTTTGACTGTTAATAACTTCTAGCTGAATTCTTCCTGAGGACTGGAGTTTCTCAAGATACACCAAAAGATGATAATTAGACTTTGGACACTGTCAGTTATGTACATAGCGCCAAGTGTAAATATAGTTTAGAATTGCTTCAGATATTCTTTCTGCCATGTAGTGTCGGAATCCTTAAAAGTGTAATTTGAAACTATTCCCAATAATGAAAAGATAAAATATTTAAGAGCGTAATATTGAACTTATTCGCAATAGTGCAAATTCAAGAAAGAAAATCGCTAATGGATGTGTCTTGACTTAACTGACAACAGCACTACTCACTCAAATTATTTGCTTGCCTTACATTGGTTTTCCTGGCGATAATTAAAACATTAGGATTGATTTACAGGTAAAAATGATTTGCCGTCTAGAGATAGGTTACGCTGTGTTACGTGAATGATATAGGATTAGATGAACTTAGGTGTTGCATCATAGCCGGACGGATAAACGATGAAACTACTGCAAATCGAATTGAAGCTTTGAAAATGATGGGTCCACTTGCTAATTTACGAAACTGGGAAAGAACCACCAAGAAAACTCAGTTTATTAATAAATTAGTAATTTTGCAAGTACATTGATAAGTCAAATAATAAAAAAACAAAGAAAAGGTTGAATCTGCCAATATTACAAAATATCATTAACTCAGGTAAAGTGCGTACAAAATTATAAAATTAAGCAACAGAAAAAAAATGAAAAGCAGTTTAACTACGTATAAACACAATAAGAAAACAAACAATGAAATCACACACACAATTGTGTGATAATTAAATCAGAATAAAAATTGTGACACCAAACATGTGCCCATTATACAACCAATCGTGTCGGCATTTAAGTTAACAATACAATAAATAGGAAAATAATAATGCAGATTGTTACACATAAAATACAACAAACAGTAAAATTAAACGAGTAGCAATAAGGTAACTGCATTACAGAAAATAAGCAAGTAATTTACATATACACAATTGTATCGTGAATAAAATCATCAAAAAAATACATGAGTACAATAAATTACATAGGTATTAGTTCGTAGTCAAATAAGTGTAAATAAGCTGGCTGAATCAGACGCTTAAAAAGATCATTAAAACTAATCCTTGCAAGGATAAGATAAAAATCAATCAGTTACGTTAACAAAATGACCGAAAACCTACCCACAAGCACTGCTGCGAAAGTTTGAGTGGATAGCTAGAAACTGCAACATCCCATTCTCAGCTTACACTTTCATCTGTTCGTTAAAACTATAACTAAATCGATTTTCTTATTTCTTTAGAGATCATTTACAACCTTTTATATAAAAATTACCGAAACATTAGTACATCAAATTAACTCCATTTCTATGCTGCAAGTTAAAATTGTTTGCTCTTTTAAGTCCAAGGATAGTCAATTTAGGAATAAAAAGGGTTGAAATTTATGTTTTTTTGGGACGCTGAACATGAATCCGAGGTTTGAAACGTCCAAACAATTTTTTAGGTTTTTGGGATAAATCTCGATAATTATGCATCTTTTCTTGCAAAAAATCAATTTAAATTTCCTTTATACAAAGGAAAATCATTGTATTTTTCATTATAATGCTTTACTAATAAAAGAAATTTTAGTTCACGTATGCATAAATGCCATTTAATGATTAAAAACAATCACGTTTCTTTGTCTAGCGATCTGCATTAAGACCAGTAAATTGATTTTTATTTATTTATTTAGGGATCATTTAGATTTAATAGACGTAGTACATCAAATGTAAATCTATATAACTCCTTTTCTATACTGCAATTTATATCGCCGTCATTGATGTTTTCCAATAAATCTTTTATACGTTGTATATAGGCCAATTTCACCTCTTTAAAGCCTATTCCAACGTACGCCAGGAATTCCATTTCCTTATGGGAGATTAAAATTCCCTAATTCAGTGTTTCGATAAAGCACATATGTATCGCCTTCTCATTTGGAGGAAGAAGGTCGATATCAAATAAAACCCTAGGTAGACATTTATCGAAAAGTTCCCGCGTCCAAACATAGATATGCAGAGCCAATAAGGAATCATTTAACCATTATGGGTTCGAGAAGAGAATACCGAAAACTAGTACTACAAAAGCTTTTTGACGTTATTTTACTGTCTACGTCTCTTTAACTTAAAAGAACAACATATTCACAACACTTAAAGTCTTTATTTTTATACAGTTACTTAAACCTAATACATATAATTGTGAGATACTTATAACAACATTTTACACACCCTTTGTACAGTTCTGTAAAATGATTCCAGTTTTCTGATTACACCCAAACTACTCACAAACACACCCTTTGTGTTTAGCAGCGTCTTCAATTTTCTTCTTTAAAATACTTGTAAAAGCGCTGAGGTAATATGCATTTAAACTCATCCGTTTCCAACATTATACTTCCCAACATTCCATGCTTTACTACACTATCTTTACGTATTGCTAATACACAGCTTCATTATTTTTGTTTTCAGTATATAACACTCCAAATCGAGTTTTACTTCTTTTACTTGCTTTATTAACGTCTCCAACCTCTTCTTTCGCTCCTCCACACTTACTGCTTTATCTGTAGTTTCTCTTTCTACTATGTACTACTAGTTTCGTCATTGCTGCTAATCAAGAGTATACTGATTCTTGCACACATACAATGAGGACTTTTAAATCCTAACACTCAATCATGGTTTCCAACACTACTTTTTATTCCAGCTTTTTTCAAACATAAAAAGTCATTCTTCTTCTCAAAAGCGGCGTAGAATTCTAAGTTCATCAAAACATCATTTTTCTCGGGGTCAGAATTTATCTGAACCACCCCTGGATGATAAGCCTCGTTGAAGCAGTACCTATAACTATTGGAAAAGCTACCCTTTGCCCCTAAAAGTAGGTTATTTAAGGGGATTTATAGAAACCACCCCCTATCAGTACCTTGGCCCATAAAAAATTCCCCCATTGAAAATTATTTCTCTGAATTGTAATATGGCGTGACCCTGAAATTTAAATCAAATGGTGGAGGTAGCTGGTGAAATCTACGTCTCTTTAACTTGAAAAAGAACACCTTATTCACAACAGTTAGAGTCTTTATTTTTTAATCATTATATTGTTACTACAGCGGTAAGAAGTATCCGGCAGTTAACCTCCAAATCGTTCCAGGAGTGATTTTATTGCTGCTTGCATGACTTTTCCACGACTAAACACTATTTTCGAAATGAGCATGTTTACATATGTTTGGATGCAGTAAATGTTGTTTATCGTTTTTCCGACTGCACCCAGACTACTCATGAATACATCCTTTGTAGTTAGCATCGTTTTAAATTCCTCAATTCGATTTTCTTCTTCTTTGAAATACTCGTAAAAGCGCTGAGATAAAACACATTTAAACTCCTCTGTTTCTCACACTATACATTCACCATACTTTGTATTGATTACTGTGACATTAATAACTTTATATTTTTTCGATACCTCTAGGTCACATGCATTTTTATAGAGTTTGCAATGGGTGCTTTGGTTTAACCCTGCTAATTCCATGTTTAACTACTTACTAACCGACTGATCTCAACACATTGCGACTTATATGTCCTTGAAGCATCGGCTTGAACAATGGATCGCATTTGTTCTTGAAAGTTGATTTCTCAGACCTGAGGGTAACAGGATAACAATCTATTTTTGGAAATTATAACTCGACCAGTGGATCGCCTTTGTTCTTTTATAAGAGGTGGACCTTGAAATTTGTAGCGTCAGCTTAAATAATGGATCGTCTTTGTTTTTGAAAATTGAGGTGGGGGATATCTAGAGAACAATCCATTTTTAGAATCCGGTCGGAACAATGAACCGCCTTTGTCCTTTTCTCAGAGGTGTGACCTTGAGGGGGAAACGGCTACCTGTGTTGCGAAACAGCTATCTGTTTTGGGAAACGGCTACCTGTTTTTAGGAAACGGCTACCTGCTTTTAGGAAACGGCTACCTATTTTGGAAAACGGCTACTTGTTTTGGGGAATGGAACCATTTGAGGGCACTTTGCTGGGGGGCGTGGCCAAAGTAAACTTCCATGAATTGCTTGATGACCTTGAAGAATGCTTAGCATAAACAACAATGGTACCTCAGGGCTTGCTTAGGTTTGTAATAAGTCTCGAACAATGTCTCAAAGTAAAAGGATCTCAGATCTTGATATGAAGGCTTTAAGGAAAGCTGAAGGCTTCTAGTTTGGTCGCATTTGCAACATGATTGTGGCGTGGACTTTTCACCCCTTCATCTCCCACTGCGTGAACTCTTCCGATACATTTACACTGCCCTGTATGTAGGATGTTGTAATGACGTGTATTACGTGTTTTGAGTACGACTGTATTGAGTTTGAACGAAAAAAAAATTTTTTTGTGTATATGTATAATGTATGTGGGTGTATGATACGCCACTGGAAATGCAGGAGAAATATAATTCAGTATGTAGATACGTGTATTTGAATATTATAGAGACTTTAGTGTTGGAATAATTAGATTCTGATGAATGTAAATGTGAAGAGAAATTTGTCGATGGGACGATAATGTTTGCTACTGTGTTGCTACTGTTTTGCTACCGTAAGAAATGGAATGTTGGAAGATAAATGAGTAATCTTTGCCGGAAGATGTGAGTGTATAAGTGTAGAATGTTTTAGAAAATATGTAGAGAAATATTTGGTATGTTTAAGTGTTAATTTCAGAAAGTTTTCGTAATGTTGTGCAATTGTTTTGAGAATATATGTATGTATATGGGATTTGAGACCTTAGACGGTACTTATTTTTGCAAATGTTGCGGAAGGAGATCGAGCGCAGGTTGGAGATAAATGTTGAAAGTTGCGTAATGGTCCAGAGTGGCTACTGAATGAATGTAATGACGAAAAATGATTTCTTCATGAAGTAATTGTAAAATTTGTAAGTAAGAACAAATATGGCGATGTATTGTAGTTATGAGCGTGGTTGTACAGATGGTAGTAACATTTGGGACTATGAAATTTTGAATGAATACTATTGGAGAATATAGCGCGGAAGGAAGACATGTTTAAAGATGGATGACTGAAGTTATAAATAGGAAAGTCAGGGATTGACGGAAGTCAGTGAGCTTTTTCGTTTTTGACTGTTGCTTGTGGTGAATGTTGGGGAGACGCGCGCGCGAGGTGTAGTGTGGCTTAGAATGGGTTAAGTTGGAGTTATATTTGTGAATAATATTGAAGGCAGTCATTGTGAAACAACTGCGTAACCCGAAAGGGGATGAATCGTATAAGACATTCATAAATAAAACAATTAATTAAATTGAGATTGAAGATAAAATTAGTTTGTTTATTTTCAAGAAAGTAAAAAGTGCATAAGCAGATTTATAAAAAGTTAACAGTTGTTATGTTAAAGTCTTAAGTGCAGCGCGTGTTCTTGTACCGATATTGAGTTAAAATTATTTATGGGACCACTTTTAAGTAAACGGAATTTTTGGTAGTAAATTAAGCCAATGTTGAGGTAATTTTTATGGGACATTAAAAGTTTGTTTGTGTAAGGAAGGACTAAACTTTCCTAAAGGTTGCTAGAAATTTTAAGAGGCAACCAAACGTGTACAGATTATTACGTGTTATTGGACTACTTGTGAGTACAGAAAGGAATAAGTGTTTGTGAAATTGTGAAGCACTGCAATTTCATGCAATTTAAGGATTACAAATGGACTACAAATAATTGATTTACGGGAAGAAAGAAGTGCGTAGGATTAATGGACAATTTTAAGTAAGGATTATATTTAAGTACTTTGAAAATTTAGTAAAGCACGATTATCTCTTTGTTTAGTTCATTTGCGTAATGTTGAGTAAATATTAATTAGTTTAGAAGCGAAAAGATAATCGTTCTCGAGTTATGTGGTTTTGATTGGTTGTTTAAGTATTAAGAATTTTTGCAGAAAGTTATATTGACAGTGACGTGTGGTTTTGATTTTCAACCACGTTCTTGAGGTATATGTAAATATATTTGTGTTTGTTTCTTTGTCATTTGTTTATTATTTTATGCAGGCCAATATATATATATATATATATATATATATATATATATATATATATATATATATTTATCGTTAAATTTTTTTTATTCTGTTGTTTATTTCGCCAGGTATGAGACATATTTGTGACGATTACTTAATTGGTGACCTAGTAGATTTTGACAAGTTAAGTGTAGACTTTGCATATTTTGGATTTTTAAGATTAATGAACAACCTGAAAGGTTATATTTGCCAGGTTGATTGCAAAAATTTTCATGTTAGTTTGATTAGCGCAATGCACTAGTGACGGATCAGCTGTTAATTAAGATTTCATTAAGTATAACAAAAAGTTGGAGTTTTGAGAACTTACGCATATTTACGAATGTCAGTACGATTCAGAAATGTTATGGAAATTAAATTAAATTTAAAAGATATCGTTCATGTTAGGAATTTTAAAAATTAATTACCGTTCATTGAATGAATTTGAATAATCAATTTTATTTTGGAAGTTTTGGTATACGAGGTGTATTCAAAAAGTTTTTAATAACCTGGGTAGTACTAAATATATTTGAGTTTGAGTTGAATTGTTTGGGACGAGTGGTTGTTTTAGAACCCTCGTGTGAGAGTTTACTGAGTAAGCACAATCCTAGTTTCCACAATCAAGTAGGGTTAATTAACATCCAGCTTAAGATAATTATTTTAGCAAAGTTTCGATTGTGGTGGCGCCTAGAGACATATTTTCCCGGACTGAGCTGTTTGAATGTAGGTGTAAGGTGTTTGAGCATATTAATCATTCATTTTACTTATTATTTCGACCACGCCCACCTCCCTGTTAGCTGGCTTGGCAACCCGCTTACATTAGTAAGCATACACGACGCCTAGTGCGGTTTGGACGTGTAACAATGTATGGCTAGTAAACATTATAATGAAGCGATGAAAATACCTATTAGGAAAGATGATGATGTGGCGTGGATCACGTTAAATGAAAATCAGTTGAAGGACATTGAATGTGAAAAACAAATAATAAATAAAGGAAATGTTAAGTGACAGTATATCAAACTTCCCATAATATGTATATTTACTTAAATCGATTTTTTATCTGTAGATATAGATGAATATTGCGGTTAATAAATTATAAGTTTTATAAAAAATATTTTACTTGTTAGATGACCTTGAAGCATCAGTCTGAACAATGGATCGCCTTTGTTCTTGAAAGTTGATTTCTCAGAATTTCAGAAGCTATGACTCAGCCAAAACAATGAATCGCCTTTGTTCTTTTATCAGAGGTGTGACCTTCAAAATTATAAGCATAGACCTTGAAGCGTCGTCTTAAACAATGTTCTTTTGTTTTTCTCAGAATTGAGGTGTATTTAGATAACAATCTATTTTTAGAAATTATAACGGAACAATGGATCGTCTTTGTTCTTTTCTCAAAGGTGTGACCTTGAAAATTATAAGCATAGACTTGAAGCGTCGTCTTGAACAACGGATCGCCTTTGTTCTTGAAAGTTGATTTCTCAGAATTGAGATGTATTTAGATAACAATCTATTTTTAGAAATTATAACGGAACAATGGACCGTCCTTGCTCAAAGGTGTGACCTTGAAAATTGTAAGCATAGACTTTGAAGCGTCGGCCCGAACAATGAACCCCCTTTGTTCTTGAAAATTGATTTGCTAGAATTGAGGTGGGGGGTAGCTGGAAACAATCTATTTTTATAACTCGACCAGAACAATGAATCGCTTTTGTTCTTTTCTCATGTGACCTTGGGGAGAAACTGTTGCGAAAACAGCTATCTGTTCTGGGAAACGGACTCCCTGTTTTAGGAAACGGCTACCTGTTTTTAGGAAACGGCTACCTGTTTTGGAAAACGGCTACCCGTTTTGGGGAAAGGAACCACTTGAGGTCAGTGCACTGGGGGGCGTCACCAAAGTAAACTCCCAAGAATTTCTTGATGACCTTGAAACATGCATAGACAACAATGATTGAGACAGAGGTCAATAAACTTCCTGGGGGGCGTGACCAATTAACACTGGCCTTGAAGAGTAGGGCCTTTTTAGACAATGTGATGACCTTGGAAACCACGTACGTAGACGTAGAGGAATAGATGCAGGTAATGTGTGGGATAACCTACAATTGACGTGGACAATCTGCTTCAATGACCTTGAAAAACAATCTAGTAACTTTTCTAGTGACTTTTTCAAATCCAGTTACTGACCTTGAGGAATAATGCACGGAGCATGTGACCCTGAAGAGACTCAGCAGGGTTACCAACCCTTCCTACTACCTGGCCTTGAAGCGGCGACCTTGAAGACACAGGGTTACCAACCTACCACGTGGCCTGCGGTGACCTTGAAACAGGCCATGTTACCAACCTAGAAATCTAGTGACTTTTCTGGTGACTTTTTCCAAGTCTGGTGATAAAACTAGTGACAAAAGTGACTCAGAACCAGCCTTGCTATACTACTCTTTTTTATATTAGCACCCACACTGGCACAAAACACAGAAAACAGCCGTAATCGCTAACTCATTATGCTGTACTCCCCTAGCGCAGTTGTCTGTCTTTCACTTGCGAATAATGCACATACGCACCTGAGCAACCCGATTTATTACTTGCCCTTCACATAAACGTTTGTCACAATAAAGAATGTTTACGTCCACTTGTATAATAGAATTCTTATTTGTTATCGATTGTATACATACGACAATCCATGTCACTAACGACCACGAATCTCTAACTCAATTCACAAACTTTTAATTCTGTTACTTAAAGGGTTACTTCAGGTTTTCTTCTTTATTTATTGGATCACGCGCTTAGTGAACACTTAGCTGAATATTTTGCTACTTGATTGATAAATCTGCTTTCGCACTTTTTTAAATTTCTTGAAAGGAAATCACTATTATCTCTTTTCAAGTCACACTTAAACTATTTATTTATGAATGTCTATATATGATTCATCCCCTTATGGGTTATTGCAGTCGCTTATGTACGTACTGCTGAGCTCAAACTTTCATAAACAGAATCCAACACTGGCCATTCTAAGGCCCTTCAAAAAAAGCGCTCGACCTCCCTTACTTAAGATCTAACAGAACGATTTTCTCACTATCACTCCCTTATTAAATTTTCCTTTATACACCTTCTGCCCGTCATATTACATATCTCTTCGCGCTAACATCAAAATCCACCTATCGGAATTGAGATTCTTATACATGCGTTCAATTTTTCATTATTACCATGTCACAAAATTTCTACCAACAAAATATGCATACATATTTCTTACCGCACGTTAATACAATATCAATATATCGTGAACTCACTTATTCATACGTCTACAACCATTTCTTTAATCCGAATTCTTTGTACAAAGTAGTAAAAAGACCAGTGGCAAACTGGTAGTCTCTTATCAGTGCCGCCTCAGTAAACATTTACTCAAAACATTATTCAACCAAATTTAATGCTTTCAACATAAAATCTTTCTACAACTTTCAAATATACTTTCATACGATATCTAATCCTTTATTAGAAATTTCAGTGGCGTATCGTTTATACAAATTTACATTCTACATACACAAAAAAGACTTTTTTCGGGCAAACTCTGTTCATTTACATTCAAAATAGGTTCCATACGTTATCAAAATACCGCATATACTCGACGTGTCAAAATAACTCAACACTATGCAGTTTGTTTACCACTGTGTGCCTTTTACTTACGTGTAACCCAAACTCTACATTAAAAGTTAACCTTGTGAAGTGGCTCTAGTTGCTAGGATACTATTACTTAACAGCTTTTTGCTCAAATTCGTAGATAGGGTGTGAGTTTGTTTATCAATATTTTTAGCGACATACACTGAAGGCAACCTACAAAATGGTGAAGTAAATGTATTATCCAATTAATTATAAATACGGGATAAACAGGACAGTATTTTCAATTTAACGATATTAAACCATTATCATAACTTTAATTGTTATGTAAATAACAAAATATATCACTAATAACACCACGGAACTGGGACTGGGACAAACTCACAAAATCGCGAAGAATATTCTAATAAAATACTTGTTGCTCTTTAAATCGGAATGCGTAACCGATAATATTATTTAAAAGTGTTTGAATGCGATCATGATGAAAATAATGGTACGATCATGGTACTGCAAATACGTGTGAGTGCGTGTTTTATTTTATTCCCTTATAATGTTAAAATAGAATTTTTTATCTGTCGTTTCTTGGTATACAATTGTAGGCAAACAGGTTGTTACTATTCTACGAAGTTAAACTAGGTCAAGGAAATATAATCGATAATTTTATATCTAGAAACGTAGGTATAATTTTTGTATTAACATCATTAACTATTAGCGGTGTAGTGATACTTAAAACCTTCCCCAGAATGTTTAATTAAAAATATTTATTAAGCGGTTACTAGTTTCGACAGAACTCTCATCTTCAGATCTTGAACTACAATACAAATTGACATCAAATACATGGAAACTTGTTATACAGGATTATTACAAATGATGTTTCCGATTTCAATTATAAATATTACTGAATTTTTTAAGACCATCTCAGTTGGTAGCATTGGAATGAAAAATTCATAAAGTATTGTTTACATTGGTTTAGCTACGTATCAGCTGTATGTTAAAGTCAATTGTTGTCAATTGTGTAATGGCTGAATTTGAAAACAGGAAAGTATTTTGTGTGTTGGATTATCACATCAACCAATCAGTTATTAGTATACAGCGTCACTTTAGAACCAAATTTAATGAAAATCTTCCTAGAAATCACTCGATTCGCAAGTGATACTTGAATTTTAAGAGAAATGGGTGCTTTTGTAAAAATAAATCAACTGGAAGGCCGTCAGTGAGCAACGAAATTGTAGAGCAGCTAAGGGAAAGTTTTACGTAGTCCACAGAAATCTACTATTAAATGCAGCAGAGAGGTTGGTGTACCACAGCCAACAGTTTGGAAAATTTTACGTAAACGTATAAATTTCAAACCTTACAAATTTCAGCTTGTTCAAGCATTATAATTAAATGACAAAGTTCTGAAACGTTCTTTTTGTTAGAACATGTAGGTCTTGATGGAAAATCAAAACTTTGTAAAATATTTAGTCTTTAGTGATGAAGCTATATTCCACTTGTGCGGTAAACTGAACAGACATAATGTCAAAATATGTGGCTCGGAGAACCCACACATCCACATCGAGCACTTGCGCGATTCTCCGAAAGTGCTATCACTTACAACAAAGTGTACGGGTCTTTTTCTTTGTCGGACAAACAATAAATAGAATAATTTCCTTGGAGGTGCTGACGGAATAGCTTCTACCACAATTAAGAATAAGAATCCCAAAATTTCATTCAACTAGACGGTGCACCTGCACATTACCACTTGGATGTTAGGGCTGAACTTCGAAGTCGGCTGCCAGACAGATGGATCGGTCATGCTGGTCGAAATAATGGTGCACACTTGAACTGGCCTCCAAGATCTCCGGACATCAACCCCTGTAACTTTTTCTTGTGGTAATACTTCAAAAATAAAGTGTATACACCACCATTACTAGAAATCATACCTGAGATCGAACAACAGAATCATCGAAACAATCGACCAAGGCATTCTTAACAAAGTATGGTAATAGCTTAACTACAGGTTTGACATCTGTCGTATCGCCAGGGGTTCCCATATCGAACATTTATCATTCTTGGTACCTAGGATGAAACTTTTTGAGTTTTTCTTGAAAAATAACCATTTTATTTTTTTGTGTGATAAATAAAACGAGATATATGTACTTTTAAAATCATGAACATCATTTGTAATAACCCTGTATATTTACAATGTCCAATAGCAAAGAATTAAAGTTTAACATAATGAAAAAACAAAAACGGTGTAGTATCGTAAAACATTGAAACGATTTCAAACTGAAAATTAAAGAACACAATGCGTACTCAAGTACAGATTTGGATCAAACGTTTTACCACGCGACTTTCAAAGACGTTGATAGCTCCATCTGTGTGTATAACGCTCTATTTTTTTCTATAGCAAATTTTTAACGAAAAATTAAAGAAATATTAATTGAGTTAGTCGCGTTTTAAAATCTCAGTAGTATGGTTTGCTAGGGTTGACACTGAATAAAACAAAATTTTTTTTATCAGAATTTGTGGTTTATTCTGTGTGATTTTGTATGTTTTTCTGAATACAGTGGAAGTAAAAATGAGTGAAAATAATTGGAAAACCAATTTCGAACAAGAAAACTTCCCTCAGATGTGGAAGAACAGGTGATGGAGGCAGTGGGTAAATTATTTCCCCAAAGATCGAGGTTAATATACCAAAAAGAATATACGTGCTTTCAAAGGTGGAAAAGCGTAAAGAATATAAATCATGTGAGTGAAAAGGTACTTCTGTTATACTTTTCGGAAAAGTCAAAGAAAGTGAAACCATGAATACTATGGATGTAATACTCGATGATAAAGTCTACGCTGCTAGAGAACGAAAATTATGATATTTCAAAGTAAATAATACAGTGCGATCATCATTGTTAGACCGTGCCGCTCCTAGAACAGTACTACTGTTCCGCATCCTTAAAATGAAAATTGTGCTATACCCAGTGACGTAAAAGCAGATATTAAAATAAATACTACCATAAATGACAAAAACTTTGCTGAATGACGAATTGCGTAGTATGTAGACGTACAAAAACTTCAATAATTGTAATTTAGTCTTATTATAAGGTATGTAAAAATTTGGTTAAAAATTATCATTTATTATTTTTAATTGATATTACAGATTTGGTTACGAGAATAATGTACAGTTTAAAGAGTAAAAACTGTTTAGATGAGCGGTTAATGATCTTTTTGTTTATATTGACATGAGTGGTTTGAAATAGGCAATAATGTACGAATTTTGTTGTCAGGTTGAAAATGAATAATCGAAAGGTAATTCATAGCCAAGGGCGGCAAATTATCTACAATGTGTATCAATTTATGAAAAAAGAAAAAGAAGGAACGATGACAATGCCATTATCCCAATTACAAGAATGTGTTGCTGAAGAAAGCGTTCTAGACAAAGTACTAGTTGAAAATGGTCATGCTGTCCTTCGTCTCCCTTTGTACCACTCTGAATTAAATCCCATTGAAAAATCGGATAGCAGTGAGGAATGTTACATTTCAAATGGAAGGTGTTAAGCAATTGGCAATGAAGAATTGAAAAAAATTACAGCTGAGAACTCGAAGAAAGTGTGTGAATATGTGGAGAGTGAATATTTAAAAAAAGGAGTGATATTGGATGATGTTACCTTTAACAATGACATTAATAGATATTTACGATATAAGTGCGGTAAGAACATTATTAATATACGCATGTGAAAATTGCCCAACGAGTGCGTCAGCACGAGTTGGGCAATCACATAAGTATATTAATAATGTGTTACCTGCACGAATATTGTACAATATTTTATCTACAACTGTCAAGTAACAACAACTCCAAAAATTCGAAATTATATTGAATAAAATTGTCGGCTTATCGTTAAAATTGACTATTTGAGAATACAAGTAACATGTGAGTATTTTGAAACCGTAGCAACGGAATTAATAATCAACTTCTGTCAAAGTCGCGTTTAAAATTGGAAAAATTCTGACTTAATATCGCTTAAATAACTATTACAAGTACATATATTATCAATTATAATGTCTTCAAGTGAAGATGATCTTCCACAAGATATTGAAAATGCAGCAACAGGCGAAATAGAAAATTTAGTACCACAGAAATCACGTGAGATATATCATTTAACTTATGACAAATATGAGAAATGGTGTAAAGAGAAGAAAATTTTAAATATTACAAACGAAAAAGCATTACTGGTATATTTCAACGAATTGAGTAAATTACAGATGCCTACATCTCTTTGGTGTTACTACTAGATGTTGGGGACAGAATTGCTTATTAAACAAAATATCGATATTAAAAAATATATCAATTTGATAGCATTGTTAAAACGAAAATCGGAAGGGTACAAACCTATGAAATCTAAGGTATTTTCGAAAGAAGAAATATCTAAATTTATTGTAAATGCAGGAGATGAGACATTTTTATGCATGAAGGTAATATATAATAGATATTGTATAAATGTAAATAAATATTAATGTAATATATATTTTAAGGTTGTGCTAATTATTGGTTTGGCTGATGCATGTCGGAGAGAAGAGTTGACAAATTTATTGATAGAAAATGTAAAATATCAAGGATTGTGCTATCAAATTGTCATTCCAAATACCAAAACAAAAATATCGCGAGAATTTTTGTTACATCTGGGAACATTGATGGTGTAAATTTAGTTACAATTGTTAGAAAATACTCTACATTAAGATCCTTCTCATATGGAACTAGTCACCATGTCTACTTTGTGATGTACCTATTGTTTTTTAAGATAACTCAAATCTGTATATATTGATCTAAAGCACAGCAAATAATGAATTAATAATGCATTGTTTTTTTAGATCTCAAACGTGCATGTAAATGAGATCAATTCAGCTAAAGTATAGTAAATAATGAGTAAAGATTTTCAATTAGTGCACATATTATTTACATACAAATATAACGATATCCCGACGCACACCTCACTACCCGTTGGAATGAATGGTCTTTTATATGTTTATATTACAGTTAAAAATAGAAAAATAAAATTAAACTTGGCAATTATCTATAAAATAATTTCAAAGTGACCACCATTGTTTGCATTACAGGCATCTACTCTTCGTTTCATATTTTCAAATACATTTATTAATTGAGCTTCTGTAATATTTTGAATTGCGTCAGTTATTGCATTTTTTAATTCATCAACTGTATGAAGGCGTGTCTTGTAGATTTTATTTTTTAAATGTCCAAATAGAAAATAATCCAGTGGAGTAAGGTCAGGTGATCTTGGGGGCCAAACTCCCGCACTTATAACTCTTTCATCGAAATGTTCACGTAAAAAAGTCAGTGTGTGATTAGCTGTATGAGCTGTTACGTTATCATGCTGAAAATATCCATGTTGGAGCTCGTCATCGTGCAGTTGATCAATGAAAGGTATCGAGCCGCAGTTACTGTATCTTCAAAGAAAATGGGACCTACAATTCTTCTTCGTGACATAGCAGCCCAAACACCTATTTTCACAGGATGTAAAGTAGTTTCTTCAAAAACGTGTGGATTTTCTGCTGACCACATAGGGTAATTCTGCGAATTCACATAACCAGATAAATGGAACCAAGCTTCATCCGTAAAGAAACTTAAGTTTAGTATTTCGTCATCTCTCAAGTTGTTGTTGAACCATCGGCAATATTCTAAACGCTTTTGAAAATCTAAAGGTAGTAATTCTTGCACAACCGTTATTTTGTAAGCATGAAAATGTAGTTGACGTTTTACTGCTTTATGGCATGTACCATAAGAAAGACCTGTAACAACTGCTTATGTTGAAATATGTACAATGTTTTCAATCTAACTTTACTTATGTAATGTTTTGGTTTTTAAGATTCTTTTTATTTTATTGCTTACACATTCATGTCAACCATGTTTTGTATAATGCAAAATTATCTGTTTGCAAAGCCAATTGTCTTAAAGGTTTTGTCGGACTTCTTTCCAAATGTGTGCGTACATTTTCCACTACTTCCTCTGTAAGTACAGTTGTGCGACCCGTAGATTTTCCCTTGCAAACACTACCATGCTCATGAAAACGACTAACAATTCTTCGAATGTGTCGGCATAAGACATCATCATCTAATTCAATGTTCTGAAAGTGATGTTGATATTCTTCAACACATAATGGTACTGAATACTTCCAGTTTCCATCCACATCTTTTTCGCCGTTTCGGAAATAAGATTCCAAAATAAACTTGTTTTGTTCCACAGTAAAAGTAAAAACCTAAACAAATTTATTTACGAAAAAGGCATAAAATACACTAATAAATTTACCTTGAAAGTCCTGGTTAATTTATTAATGAGTTTTGAAAAAAACTATTTTATTGTAATACAAATGTTGATAAAGGAATAATTGAAAAAGGAAAAATCTATGTACGTATATGAAATGTCAATCGAAGATGAAATAAATATTTGTGCCCAATTTCACTAGTAACTTGGAATAAACTTTTGATAAAAATTCTGTAAAAAGAAAAAAATAATTAATTACGACTAAGTAGCAGGTGCATGGTTCGCGTACACCAACGGAGAGCACGTTAGCTACAGAATGTGCATATCGTACATAGTGAATCATAATAGTATATTGAGTATCAAGAACAGTAAGGAATGTTTACCGGTCGACGGCCGGAGACCGGTACAACCCTTAATGTCCGTGATGCTCGTACTGTTTTTTTTGAAGGATAGTATTAAATTTACCACAATTGAGATTATTTAATTAAATAAACGAAAAGTCAAAAGTTACGTTTTAAATAGAAATGTCCAAATTTTTTGTTCTTATTGTTGTGAAACATAGTGTACCTATATAATTTTACGTTGGTAAGTAATAGACGTCGCCGTCGGTAAGTTGGGTCTCGCAACCACTAGACATATCCTATTGTCTTGGAAACAGATATGGTAAATAAACGAAAAAGCTCAATCGTGCAAAAAATATTTAAAGAACAAACAATCTTTATTAAAGTTGACGACGTCATTAGGGCAACATCGAGGGCCTCTTTTAACCTGTTGGTGAATTTCAAGTATCTCTAAAAAGTCAAGTTTCTTTCTTTTATTGCAAATATGTGAAATTTGAAACTTTCCTGGATGTAAGTTGTGACCAATAGATAAAATGTTGTGAGCAAAGCCGATCTCTGGGAAATGACGTTGTTTTTTGAATTCAAGGCATTCTGAGAACCTATTTCTAAAATGTCGTGCTTTTTGACATACATAAATTTATTGGTAGGATCAACGTTTTAGTTTGTACACTCCTTATTGAGAAAACCGATTCGTTTTGTTCTTAGTTTTCGTTATTGGTAAAAGATGCGTTTATATTAAATTGTTTAAAGATATGCAAGTTGGTCTTTAGAGATATTGTCTCGAGTGGTATGATTTTTAATATACAAAACATAAAGTATTTTGTCAAAAAATTTTGGAATTAATTTCTTAGAATAATAGCTATTCTTTGCAGTTTGGAAAATAGTATTAACTTCTGAATTAAAATCTCCTTTATGTATTGATAAATCACACAGTCTGTTGAAGAAAAACCTAAACGCAGCTAATATATGATTCAACGGAAAGAAGGTGATTGTTGTTTCTTATTGATCATTATACGGAACTTATGGTTTAGAATCATGAGAATTTCTTCTTCTTAAAGCTACACAACCTCATGAAAATTAAGAAATAAAACACTAGCAAAGGGGTCCATAGTTTTCATAATACTTTTTTGCATTTCATATAAAAACGGTGGTGTACAGTTTGATACAGATAAGTTACAATGCAATATATACTATGGTTTTAAACATAATCCAAACTCAACTAACAATTCAAATTGGAATGAGAATGTCTACTGGATGCTTGGAAAACAATTTTAAAGAAAATTACCCCACAAAAATGGCGAAATAAACAACAAAAAGGAATATGAAAATGTAAACTTTCACCATTAACACTCATAATAAAATACTTATCTTTTTTGGGATTTTTTAATGGTGTACTTTAAATTATACAATCTAAACGTTTCGATAACACTTACAGTTATCTTCGTCAGTAGTAATGTTTGTTAAAAATTGTTAAAGATGTAGTAAACAATTTTGTCAAATTTGAAAAATTCAAACATAAACATAAGCCTGCTATTAAAGATAACAGTTTGAGAAACGTATAAGCCAACTATAAAATTGTAGTAAAGAATAACTAGGTCATTAAAATTAAATATTGTTAAACTGCCTCAAAGATGACAAACCAGAACACTCTCTGCGACCAAAGCTAACAATGAAATTTGCCAGCCAAAGTTTCTCAAACTGTTATATTAATAGCAGGCTTATGTTTATGTTTGAATTTTTCAAATTTGACAAAATTGTTTACTACATCTTTAACAATTTTTAACAAACATTACTACTGACGAAGATAACTGTAAGTGTTATCGAAACGTTTAGATTGTATAATTTAAAGTACACCATTAAAAAATTCCAAAAAAGATAAGTATTTTATAACAAAAAGGAAAGCGCAAAAGAGAAAGTACCATCGATCAAGAATGGAAACAGCAGTTTAATTCCAATCAGGAGAAGTATAAGTAAAGTGGCTTGACAATAGTAGATGCGATTATACCGTAACATCGTCAAAAAATGGAGCATGGAGGAAAAAGAACGCGAGACAATACCCCGACCGAGTTTGGGGGTGTGACTTATAATACGCTAGAAAGAAACCCAATAACCATTGTATGAGTGTGAGAGAGACATTACTTTACCGATGTTGCCACTTGTACATATTTGCATGTAAGCACAGAATGTGAACTACTTAAGTCTCCTTGAATCAAGCTTCAACATTTCTAACGGAACCAAAGTAATTACGATCATGAAAAGTCGCGTGTTCTTAGAAACTATTAAGTAAATACTTTACATTTAAAAATTAAATGATAATACCTCAAACATCGAAGTTTATTGTAATTGCGAATTTATGACATGGTTCGATTACTACTTGTAAGAAGAAACCTACGAGAGCTACAATTACAGTTATAGTTCTTATTGAAAAACCAACTATTTTTAAAAATGTACAGAATACACTTTTGTGGAAACTCTACTTTATAAAATTTTCAAAAAGACCTCCACCTTGCGCAGGCAATCTGTGTTAAAATTCAGTTCGGGTGTTTTCTAACATTTCTTGGGTGATGCTGTCTAAAAAGTCTGTAATTTTTAAACGAAGTTCGTCCAAATTGTTGGCACGTTCATGCCTGTGCCCATAAATTTACTGGGATATGTATCCCCAAACAAAAAAGTCGTTCGGCGCGATATTAGGTGAGCGAGGAAGATATTTAATAGTACCTTTTCCACTAATAATACGGTTAGGGAACGCAGTTTCCAAAAATTGTTGAACTCTTATTGCTGTATGAGCAGGACAGCCATCTTTGATACCGAATGCCATCAAAATTAAATTGAGGCGTTGAACAGCTGGAACTTCCTGGTTTCTCGACAGTTTGTCCGCACTCAAGTTTCCGTTGATAAAAAATGGACCAATTATGGAATTGCCTAAAATTCCTGCTCACACATTCACTTTTTTGAGGGTAGTGTGTCCGTTAAGGAATACTAATGTGTTTGTTTTCCCGAGAGTAACCAACAGCGACAGACTGATTGTGATGCCCATGGAAGTTAAAAGAACACTCGTCGGTAAACAAAATATTTTCAGTGAATCTTTCGTTTTCATTAGCCCGATTCATCATATCTTCGCAAAATTCCATACGCTTTTGATTACCTTCTGGATAAATTTATTGTGTAGTTTGCAACTTATAGCAACGGTATTTATTCCATTTCAGGATATTGCGAACTGTTCTTGGCTCAATATTCATTTCTTCAGCAATTTTTGTACTATTGCACGGGAAATTAGTTTCTGATAAACTACACACTGCAATTTGTTGGAGTTCGCGCTCTTCGTTTAAGTTACGATCACGATGCTCATCATCATTACCATCAATGCTACTGCATTTTCTACAATTATTTAAACATCCACTTGTTTCAAACACGCATAATCCTACTTTCTGATGGAATTGGCCTGTTTTCAAAGGGAAAAGTAAACCTGGCCATTATTTCTTGTGCAGTGCTTCCTGAATAATACCACTTAATAATCTGTATTTTTTCTTCAGTGGAATACATGAGTATTGTGTCGGACTTGGAAAAACACTGATTTTCAATTCTCGTTGACAGTAGTAATTAAATTTGTCATTGACACTAGCATACTCAAAAGACGCGTGTATGGCATCAGCGCTTTTAGTTTGTTGTGTATTCTATCTCATTTAGCACGTCGACTGATTGTACTGTCTTTATTATAAGTTAGACCCGCGATAATATTTTTCCATACCTGTATATAAGAAAAGTACTGACCGTATTTTTTATAATTAAATTCAAGGCTTTGGGTATTGGCTACAAAATCTTAGAGAAACTCTATAAATTTTTAATCAAATTTTCATCACTTCACTTTGAAGGCTTATTTTACAAAATAGGTTGGGCCGATTTGCCTAAAATTTTTGCTATTTAACAACTGACATATTGTTCTTAAAATGTGTAAATTATAAGTGTTTAATTGGTGTAGTTTTAAAACCGTGGAATTTTATTTACAAAAAGGTATTATAAATCCTACCATTTGTCAGCACGCTCGAATTTAAACCTTCATAAACATTTTATTTTCCAATGCAAATCATGAAGTAAGTAAACTTTTTTTGTCATAACATTAAGGAATTGCCTAAATAACAAATGTAAGAATATCTTCTCCAAATATACGCATGATTATACGATTATGCGGTTTTGAAGAATGTGCTGTTATTGAATAAGGATGGCAACCCGCAACCGTCTTTAATATAGGAGAGACGACACATATATACACCCGGCGTCAATGAAAAAGCCCATCCTCGACGTAGTTTTAAAATGCACATAAATTTTGTACATCTGTTTAAATGCGAAATTGGTCAGGTAGGTTTTTTATTGTTTTGTTGCACAAAGCAGGTCCAAACCCCTCAGGGCGCGATATAGAGCCAATTAATTGAAAAGTATTCGTTAAATTACAATGCAAAAAAATTAGTTATAACAGTTTTAGGATTCAATTTCTCATAAGTAGGCATTATTTACACTTTGAGATTTCCTAAAAGGCTTAAATTGACATTTTTAGCGTTTCCGGTTTTTTAGAAAAGCATTTTGTGATATGAGTAAATTAAATAATGCCACCCTACCTATGGGAAATTTTATGCCAAGTAACCAGTTCTTTTTTTAGCAATTATAACGTTTTTCAATTCAATTTAAATACTTATTTTATTAAATCATCCACGATGTAATCGAAATCAATCAATGTAGAAAGTATAAGAGTGAATTTTCTTATTATTCTGGTACATGCGGCATATTTTAGAATAATTACGATTATCGCACAAAGGTTAAGCCGGAAATCAATTAATATACAATGCCATTCAAGTAATTGCATGTAATTACTACAAGTAACAATAGAATTTAATATTGCTTTGTGTTATAATCCGCCTTGACTTTTTCGTAACTATATTGTGAAGCTTTATTTTAATAAGAAAAAATACCCTGGCGCTTAGGGCAAACGGATAGTTCGATACAGCAAAGGGGAATTATTCTTGGTTTATTGAATAGTGGAATTTCAATAAGCGAAGTGTCCCGTCGATGTAACCTATCTGTTAAGTAATTTTGTTACGTATGAATACTACATAGTTTGATCGTATTATTTTTGCTTGCATTTTTTGCACGTTTCTAAACTGGATTTGTATAAGACTAGTTTTATTTGTAATTTTAGAGAAGACAAGTTAGAAGATGGCGAAATCGGTATGAAGAAAGCGACGAAAGGTAACTGTTGACTCACCGTACTGGAAAGGCACGTGTGACCACCATACAACAGGATCAAGAAATAGTAAAATTAATAAATGATGTACCTTTTACTAACTGCGTTCAAATTAAGGAGCGATTGCAAATCCATTACAGTGAAAAGACAATATCGAGACGTTTACATGAAAATGGAATTCATTCAAGAAAACCGGCTAGGAAGATTATACTTTCTCCAGAGCCTACTGCAGTGTGTTTCTATATATGTCATAATAATTTGGACAAAGATTGGTAGACGGTGAGTTTCTCTCACAAAAAGACGTTCTCACTTTCGCAAGATGCTCCAGTAACTTTATGGTGCCCCGATAATGAAAGATACGTTATGCGGTTAGCAACAGGCGGGCGTGTGTCCACAGGTGTATGGGGATGGATGAGCAGCGCTGGGCCTGGAGAATTGGTGCAAGTATGTCCACCGGAGTTTAACACCATCCGATATGGAGAAGTATTGTGATATGTGCTTTTACCTTCAATTCATATTTTATACCGGAAAGAAGAACGTGATGGGCCGATCACTTTTGTCCAAGACAATTGCAGTTTCCATACTGCACAACGGGTTATGGATTGGTTCGCAGATAATGTTGGTAATATAGAATTGCTGCGTTGGCTCAGTAAATCTCCAGATTTAAATCCAATCGAGAACCTTTGGGTCGATATGGTGAGGAATTGGAACGATCATAACTACAATGGCATTCGCGAAAGGAGTGTTGATGCTTTAATGTTACCTGTTTGTAGGATTTGGGAAAGTTTTCGTTTTGGAAACATTTGCCAAATTTTAAACGGCAGCATGCGTCGAAGAATGCAGGCTTGTATTGAAAATGAAGGATTTTATGTTAATTATTAAAGTATGATTAGATAGTGTTATTTTGTTATATGTGTTTCGTGTTTACATTTAACTCTGTCGTAATGCTAATAATAGTAAATAATAAATATAAAAGTAGAAAGAAATCGATTTTTAAATTTAATTTTCATTTTTATCGTTGGAAAAAGAAAACGAATTGGGTAAGTTCAAAAACAGTTTTTCATTTTTTATTGAAAAACTGCGACTTTTATATTAATTAGATTTTTAGCGGTACTTGTACCTATCAATGATTTATAGAGTTAAAGGATTTTTTATATTTAAATCTTAATAAATGGGAAATTATATGTGAAATAACGTGTTTTATCAATTAGGACGCTTCTTAATTTCAATTACATCCTTGATAATACGATTTCATAAATATTCCTCTTTTGCTAGTAATATTTTGAAATAAAATGGAAACAAAAACAATCACCGTGTTACCAGGGGTTATAATGAAATCAAAACAATTTGGAATTGAATTGTTACTTGTATTACTTCTAATCAGTCTAATTATTTCGTGGTTTAATTGATTTTTTATTTTTGTGCAACAATTTCATTGAAGGTTCATATTAAAAATATATTACTACTATTATCAATTCCTGTGTGTGAACAGATACAACTGACTTCGAACTGTTTTAAATTCCTTGAAGTAAATCATAATGACATTTAAATTTATTATCGAATTCCATTATAATGCAATAAAAATGGGATCATTTGTCTGGTTTTATAAATACACATATATTCAAATTCCTTAAAAATATAATTCTTCTTTTTATATAACCGATTTTCAAGTCAATTTCGAACCAGGCATTAAGTATTTTCATAAGAATTCTTTCATCAACAAACTGGTTGTTTAAGATAATATCTACGTGTCCGTAAAATAATGGAAAATTTACCTGACTATTACAATACGTTCCTAGTTACTGCTAATATTTAAAGTGTATCCAAAACCTTTATGTTAGACTACCTCGGGGGGTGGGCTTTGTCATTGACTTCGGGTGTACTATAGCACGTGGATTAAAAATTTGTACACGTTTGTACCTTCAATTTAAGTCAACATATTATCTGTTAGTGAGCCGACATATTATGTAAAGTGAGGACATACAAAAGTTCGAACCTTGAGCAGTATTACTGTAGAATATATATATATATATATATATATATATATATATATATATATATATATATATACAGGGTGACTGGTAACTTATGTAGTTAACTGAAAGTGCTAATAGAGGACCCTAAACTGAACAATTTTTCTTAGTAAATTAACAGGCAAAACGAAATAATAACTAAACTACGGTATTTTAAAAATAAGTGCCCACTTGTGGAAAAACACTGGTACTAGTACACAATTTTAATTAAAAGAAAGGGTCTTTGGCACCTAAACAAGGGCGTGGTGGTGGAAAAGCACATCGCCATGCTGTAAGTGTAGAAGAAGACATTTTGGATATAGTAGATGACACAGCTTCATTAGGTACTCGAGAAATTTCACGAGAGCTAAGAGTGTTGCAGTGGATGCCTTGGTCAACTTTAAAATGCCATGCCATAAGTGATTCAACATGTCACAACACTGTACATTGGTATAATGTAATCTTTCCATTCTGATGTTGTGAAAAATTTATTTACTTACAGTAGGAGGACAAGTCACTCACTTGATAGATGTGAACAAAGCAACAATCAATATGACATTGACATGTCAGATTGTAACACAAGAAACAATCGCTGATTCCAATCAAGCACTCTGATTTATCGAAAAACTGTATCTTTTAATTAAAATTGTGAACTAGTACCAGTGGTTTTCCACAAGTGGGCAACCATTTTTAAAATACTGTAGTTTAGTTATTATTGGGTTTCGCCTGTTAGTTTACTAAGAAAAATTGTTCAGTTTGGAGTTCTCTATTAGCACTTTTAGTTAACTGCATAAGTTACCAGTCACCCTGTGTGGGTATATATATATATATATATATATATATATATATATATATATATATATATATATATATATATATATCTGTGTGTGTGTGCACCGGTATCCAAAGCGTGACGCGACGGAAGATTGTGGCTTCGCTGTTGATTTCTCATTAAAATCATTTATACAAAAGTTATACGGTTCCAATAAGTGCACAACTTAAAAATATTTTAGCACCTTCAGGGTGATTCGTAAAAGTAGGGTAGGTATCAACTTTTTATTTTAAATGGAACACCCTGTATATCATTACATTTTTGGATAGCCTAATGAATAAGCTTTTCAATGATGTATAAATTTGTACATATAAAGTGCAAAGTTGCAAAGTTATTTAACAAAAATGTATTTTTTTCCTGAATGTAAGGTTAGCAATAAAAATTAATTCTTGGTTTATTATCTAAGTTGAGACAAATTAGTTCAGGGATATAATTAAGATAGGTATAGGCTTTGAAAATATGTAAACGTTTTATTGGTATATGGAATAGGAGAGAGAAGGCTCCCTGTAAAAAAAAAATAGGGTCCTAATAATCTGTTGCCAATAATACCAGCCCAAACATTGAGACTCCATCAATTCAGATTGCTTCTGTATCTAATTATATGTGGATTCTCCATGGCGTAATAAACACAATAATGTCTATTTACAACATAATTGTTATGAAAGGTAGATTTGTCTGTCATCATAACTGTATTAATAAAATTATGTGGTTGTTGCAATCCCCAACGACAGTAACTTAATCTATTTTCAAAATCATGTTCATCCAATGCCTGGTGGATTTGAATCTTGTATGGATGGTATTCATATTCATTAATTACATTGTGCTTTGTTGATTTCTGCAAAATCATGTTCCATTGCAATTTTACTAATACTTATTTGGGGTTTTCGTGTATAGCTTGAAGCCCCGCTAGTTGAGTTTCCTCGTTGTTTACAGGTTTTGGACAATTGTTCTTATATGTAATAGATCCTGGTTCCTCAAATCTACTTTTTAAATTTTTAAGTACTCGTTCATCTGGACAACGGGCATCGGGAAATTTTTGTTTATAAATTCTAGAAGCAAGTAAATAATTACCTTGGGCTTCTCCTATTATGTAAGTCATTTGAATTAATTCGTTCTTCGTATATTTAATTTTAAAATTTAGAGTTAACTTCTCTTAATTCTTCTAATACAAATGTAGTGAAAAAGTAGTTGTAAAAGAAATCTAGTTAAAATACACCTAATTGACATTAAAATTTTGTTTTATAGTTTTTAAATAATGGCATTCCACTAGAACGTTACGTTATAAAATAATTATGGAAAATTAAAAAAATGGGAATATTTTAAAAACTATAAATTTTAACGGTATCAATGTATTTAGATAAAAGTTAGGTCTTTAAGAGTACTATTAGCCCATATCAAAATATACAGGGTGTTCTATTTGAAATAAGCTAATTGATGTACGTTGAGCATGCTAAAGTTTCACACGGAGCCTTCTCTTCCCTATTCAATATATCAATAAAACGTTTACATCCTTTCAAAGCCTATACCTAGGTTAATTATATACCTGAACTAATTTGTCTCAACTTAGATAATAAACGCAGAATTAATTTTTATTGCTAATCTTACATTCAGGAAAAAAATACATTTTAGTTAAATAACTTGGCAACGTTGCATTTTATATGTACAAATATATACATAGTTCAAAAGCTTATTCATTAGGGTATCTAAAAATGTAATTATATACAGGGTGTTCCATGTAAAATAAAAAAGTTGACACCCCCACTACCTTTACGAATCACACTATATGTACTATGTATAAATGGTTTTAATGAAAAATCAACAGCGAAGCCACAATCTTTCGTCGCATGACACTTTGGAAACCCAGTATGTATATATATATATATATATATATATATATATATATATATATATATATATATATATATATATATAAGCTTCTTACGAAAAAGAAAAATGTCTAAGCATATGTCCGCCGAGTTTAAAGAGATTGTTCTAAAGGTAAAAGCTTCCTTTGAAGCAGAAAAGGAATGGCGTGAACGCAATTATTCTTAATCAAGTTACAAAGTGTACTGCGAAATACTTGGAGATTTGTGAAAGAAGTGTTGTAAGGTTATCACTTGAAGAAGAGGCAAGAAGTACTGGTACAGTGTCAGGGGCGAGGCGCAGAAGTGGTTGACCGAAAGTATATGTCGATGATTTTCTAATGAGCGTTATACGAAGACTAATATTAAATTTTTTTATAAAAAGAACTTAAGAAAATTTGGTTGGGTGGAATTTTTTACCCCAGAAAACCGCACGAGTTTTGATCAACACCGAGGTACAATTCAAAAATAAACGGATTCGAGGCGGAATCAAGCGACCTTCTGGATCTGGACTAAGAGTGATTATATTGGATATTGGCAACGAAAACTGCTTTTTACCAAGTTGTACCAAATGCTTAGTTGCAAAAAATTATTGAGCTGATTACCATGACGAAATGAATTAACAGCATTACGAAGAATGGTTACGATATGTGTTGGGAGTGATCGCACAAGGTCGCGCGTTGAATTATCTTCCCCTGTTACCTCTGCGTGCAGTTAGACGTTATCCTTGTTCAACAAAATGTTTAATTCTATCCCGTGGTTAGCAATTATATAAATTAAGAAAAAGTCGATCTTTCCGTATTAATTGGTTTAATCACCCTGTAAAGATATTGCGTATAACGCTTAGAATAAGGGAATGAACAACAACCGTAGAACTTTTCCTTTATTTCACGGTTTAAATAATAGAAGGTGATGAAATCAGCATTAACCTCTAAGCAAAGGTGTACTTTTGCGCATACCTTAACATGAAGGCAATCAACTATTAATTCCTAAGGTTGGTCTTACGCGAAGAGTGGTGAAAAATGATGTTTTCTCGAATATATTTCGCTCTAGTACTAAGCTAAATGTAACAAAAAATGTCAAATTACGTTCAAATACACAGAAATAAATATCGATTATGCTTGAACTTGATTTAAGGAAGTTACATTTGTTTTATCAGCATTAGCCAATTTTTTTTTATTTGTTTGCGACTAAGCCCGAGTTACTTGTGTTACTGCGGCAAATGTAATAAAAGTATAGCAGATCATATAATTAAAAGTAAAGATAATAATAGAGATTTAGCATAAATAAGACTCACGGTAATTATTACGGTATCAGACCTCATGTATCAACAACAGTAACATTAATCATCCATAATATTTGTTCAAATAGACAAATAAACAAGCAAGATTGTTCTGAACTTTAAATAAATAAAAAATGTAAATGCTTACTATAAGCAATTTGAAAGAAAGCTTGAGTATAAATAATTGAGATGAATAGGCAATGTATCGGTTTTTGATTTGTAAAAAATTCTGAATTTAAATTTACATCATAATTTTAAAAAGTAAACTCATAAAGCTTAAAAGTTTGTTAATTATTATAAAGCAACGTAAAGAAACAGCAACTGTGTTTTAAAAACAAGAATTTATAAAACGATTGACAGTTATTTGGGTGACCAATTTAGCAAAAACCTTTGATTTAAAAATTGACATATTCTTGCTTGGAAAAACTTTGATCCAACAAAATGACGCACTCTAATTTAGTTCTGACTTAGTTAACTTAACACGACAAAATCTCATCAACTATTAAAACACGTTGTGCACATTAAATGCTATTACATTTACTGCCTTTCTAAATATTTTATTTAATCAATATAATTCGCCAAAGTAGTTACATAAAAATTAAAACAACAGTAATGTGATAATTTTTATTCAGATACCTTAATCAATGTAGTAAAGCTAGGATGAAAATTACTCTACATTTTGAGAATAATCTAAGAAAAGGTTAAACTGAGTAATGGTTTTGAATTAATAATTATTCGATTAAGTTTACGGTACGCTTAGTAAATTATAAATCTTATAAATCAGTAGCGCGATGTTCTTGAATTAATTTACAAAATTTCATTTACACAGCATGCCTTTCTCATTAAAAGCTCAAGCAAGGCAGACACACTGATGAAAAACATTTGTCTTAAGAATGTGGTTGGTGAGACTCAACTAATCTCTAATTTCTTACTGAAACTTCTTTGTCTATCACGAGAATTGTAAGAGCTCAGTTTAAATGATTGTAATCTCGATGTTCTGCTTATAATAATTGTTCCTCATTGCCATTTATAAACAATGAACTTTTATAATTACATGCTTTTATTAAGGTCAAATACAAACCTAATGACATAGCAGAAATAGTAAAACATCTGATTTTAATTCAAAAGAGTTGTTTGTTTTCGTTTTGCCTTTTCATTTATCATTTCCAAATGCTTTCAAGACAGAACTAAATATACAGAGAATACGCTACTAAAATTGTAGAATTATGGAAACATCTTCTTTTGGGTTTTATATTATATAAAAAAGCAAATAAAATTCCAATATCCCAAGATATTCGAGAACACGGAAATGATGCTAAAATAAAGAAACTTCAAAAATAAACAAAGTGTGATTATTCAAAGACAAAGTACTGAGGTATATGTGTTACTACCACTCTCCACAAAATTTAGTGATATCAGGCGAAACTTCTTTGCATAAATACTAATTTACACTAAGATTTATATTAACATGAAACGCTTGCTTAGAGCGATCAAAACTTACAAAGGTATACTTCAAGCACAATTAGAAATTTAGCTTAACTAAACATCATAATATACGGTTATATTACATGTACGTTACATGATTGTTAGGATACTGGAGTAATAAAGCGGTATAATGAATTACGAGTGCAGAAAGGAACGTGAGAGTAATGAGAGGCAATGTAGAATAGGTATAATTGAAATGTCAAAGTTTACTTTGCAAGTTGCTAACCGAGATAAAGAAAATTAATTACTCATTAGTAATGATTAATTATTATTAATGGTGATTTTCAAATATTTTTGTAGCTAATTCAAATTGTAAGCTTGTGTAACAGCTTATAATAGACATGTAATTACTTAATGCTTCATATCTCTAGTTATTCACTGCAGTTTTGCTACTAATACAATTCTGCCTTATTTATGTAGCTTTATTAGATTTATTATTTTATGACTTAAAACAAAACGAAATTATTATAATAAAATTTTTCAAATTTCGCAAAATTGTTTCAACATCTTTAACAATTTTGGAAGATAGTATTGCTACTGACGAAGATAACTGTAAGTGTTATCGAAACGTTTAGATTGTAAAACTTTAATACACACCATTAAAAAACCAAAAAAGATAAGTATTTTAACCTTTTGTCCAGCGTTCCCTCTTTGGGAACATGCATTTTTATTTTTTTCTCTTCATTCTGATTGTAATTCTTCTCATAATTTTTATGCAAAGGCTTTTACAAGATATATTGTAATGTTTTAGAAATTGTTAGCTCAAATATTAACTTAAGTATGTAATTTTAAATATCTAACTTTTTGCATAAATTACCATTGTATATACATATTTTATTTTTTTAAAACAAGGAAAATAAATATTCAGCATCGAAACTGGTGTATTTGGGTAGTGAATGAACGTATAAAACATGTAGAGTAGTTACAAAACGTCGTGGCACTCGAGATGCGCGGCGCGAATTTCTACAATTTGAAAAACTTAAACGATGTTAAATCGGAAAACTTCGGTAGCGAAAATGCCATCCTAAAAATATACGGCAAATGAATAAATTTAGTGTTATCGATTTTTTTAACGATTGGTATAGTAACTGAATACATTTCATTTGTATTAGATTACCTATTTCAGATTTGTATTAAAATAATTTTTTTAGTTGGTAAACATGTTCAACATCAGCTTTTTTTATCAAGGATTTGTAAAAATGAAGTTCAACGTTTTATAATCTTTTAATTACACCCAACAGATAGACAGAAAATAAGTATAACTATATTTATATTTTTAAGAACCAACAGGAATCAATCAATTAGCGTCATTACATTAAAATATGTGTCAGAGTGTTATTATAAATACGACAAATATTTATTCTGTTCACATTAGTTTGTTGTGCCGACTAGAAAAGGTGAAAAATTGTTTGTTCGATAATTCTTAGATTATATAATTGTAGGGGTAAATGTGTACTATAGAAACTTGAATGAAGCTTCTCAATGTGATTATAATATTATAACTTGAAATACTTCTGATAGGACAGAACACAAACGTTGAAATGACTACTACGTTTCACAGCAGTGTGCAACTTAATGAGATCCTCCTTGTTTGATCAGAAAACATTTCTGTTGAAGTATCTGAAATTCTAATACCAATATGTAAAATAAATCACAAATTGATAAAACATTTTAAAATGTAATTTTATTAACATACAAAAATATATAAGTGCAGAAGTGTAATTAGTTAGAATTTAATCCACTGTTGCTGTCTTCGTCACTACTGCTTTAATCAATTTCTTTATCACTTTCACCTGTATTTACAGTAAAAATCAGCTCTTCGAATTCATCAATAAAACCTTTTTCTAAATATTCTTGTTCAATCTTTTCTGTATATTTGCACACAGCTTCCCATTCTTCACGACCAATTGGTCTAAATTTATTCTCTCCTGATTTCTACACATCTCTCAATTTAAACGTAATACTCCCTACATAATTTTTAACTTGAGCCCATACCTTTTCAGTTGGATTTAGCTCTGCATGGGAGGGTGGAAACCTTACCACAGAATGACCATGTTCAGCCATCAACTTATCGATTAAATATTTCGTATGCACATTCTCATATCTTTAGTGGAAGAAAAGCTCCTAATTTGGCACAAATCAAACCCTGTCTACAAAGACAGGAAGGAAATGATAAAAGCTTGGAGGAAATTTTTCTCCAGTTAAAAAGTGACTTTGAGGAGTTGGAAGACACATAAAAGGATAGCTTCGGTAAGCTTAATTATTTATTCTAAGATGAAATATAGGTAGATTGATACAGATATGATTAACGTTCATAACATTAAATTTTTGAAAGCTGCTATTTCACAGATACTACAGTTGTTAAGAAGTAAGCAGTTAATATATTTCTCACATTGTTTGCTAATATTCCTCCGCCCACTGATTCTACTCTAGGTATATTATCAAGCCCTGTTATTGTCATTGTATCCTCTACTTCATAGCCGTCTCTTTCCCGAACAAAGTTGTGTACAACACAAGCATTTACAATATCTACAGCAATATTGCTAATTGCTAATATTCCTCCGCCCACTGATTCTACTCTAGGTATATTATCAAGCCCTGTTATTGTCATTGTATCCTCTACTTCATAGCCGTCTCTTTCCCGAACAAAGTTGTGTACAACACAAGCATTTACAATATCTACAGCAAAGTTAGGCTCCAAGTTTATAGGGCGCTGAAATATCCCCCATTTATTACTTAATGTTCCAAACGAGCATTCTTCGTACCTTCGAGCTCGAGAGAGACGATATTTGAAATTTTTTTTTTTTGCTGTAGAGTTATGTCCAACATACGATCGAAGTAGGTGTTTTTGTAGTCCAAATGCTTCATCTCCCACCAAAAAATAAGGTACTTTAAAACCTTTTGAGCCTGGGAGATATTTCTCTTCAGGAATTTCCAGTTCTTTGTTGTTTATTGATGTCCACAGCGAGGAAACCTTAAATATGTTAAAATCGACTACCGAAGAATAACCTTTATAGTTGAAGTACACCGAGCCAAGTGGATTGATTATTATAACATCTTTCCCGTCAACTGCTCCCAAACAGTACGGAAAATTCGCCTTTCTTTCAAAATTTGAAGAAATCGTCTTCCAATGCTATTTAGTGTGTACGGGAACACATTCCAAACGTATAACAGACCAAATACAGCAGCATATCTCTTACAATCTTGTGAACTGCGATTCCTAAATAAAGTCTTCCAGCAACGCCAAACATAAAATAGTCGGCCGATATTAAACAACCCGAAACAGCAGATGAGGGAACACCTCAAAACACTTCTGAAACTGAAGCTATTCAAGGAATCGCCAAAGTTGTCTGAAAATCAGGATTACGAAAACACAAATTGGACGATGTCGAAATAGAAATGATTCAAGCTCTTAAAGAAACACCGGATCGTCATTTGTCTTTTTTTAGAGGAATAATTTCTTCCTTGAACACTTTTGATGATGATGAAATATTAGAAATACAAATTTCGGTGTTACAAACAATAAGATCCATCAAGCAACGCAAAACAATGCTTTCCTGTAATCAACTCCTTGTTCAAACGCAACATCTACGCATAAACACCGGTCAACAGGCGACATCATAAACCAGACGCCATCTCTATCAGAACATGGATCCAACATTGCTCTCTACTCAAACAACGTACAGCCCCATATGCAACCAGATACCGAGTACTTCACATGTCTGGAATAGTCAGCAAACACACAATGCAACCTGCTCGCTTGGGTACACAACAGCAGAGAAATTAGGCAGTTGCAACAGTGAGACAGGATTATAAAAATATGTGTCAGCATCTTTCACCAGCACCTGCAGTATCGCACAGCCCATCAGAAATGTCACAGAGTTCTGTAGACTTATTCGACTTCTGACATAAAATTTGTTTATAAATATTTTTTGTATATCTACTCTAATTGTAACGACCAACATTTGCATATGGTGCATGCATTCTCTCATAAATTTATTTTGACGCTGAAGAGATTCCGTTAGTCATTGGTGAAGTGCATCAAAAGTGGATGTTGTCATCCTAAAATAGTTGAAAAACTTCCTTTCGTCATCTCTCAACTCAGCAAAAAGTACACGAAATGCCCCAAACTCTTTCCTCTTCATATTTATAGGGTGAATCCAATTAATTCTGTTCTTACTTCTTTTTCTGAAGCTCCTGAACAGTATCATCATCGCTATGACACATTCACAATCCATCTTGGGAAGCAACTACACCAGAATAACCGGCAACAAATCGATAAAGTGTGAAGGCACAACGTGACTACATAAACGATGCCGTTTGGACGGTCGTCGTGTATGTGTGAGACGGCCCTTCCTGTATCTATTTTAACGTCTATTGTCCGTTTGGTACCTGACTAATTGTTCTACATGAGGAATGTCCTTCAAATAAAAATAACAATAGAAAACCCCAGAAAATGATTATAAAGGAATAACGAGCGAAACCGATCTCTCAGTATTGGAGTATTATCGTCTTGTGCATTCATATCAGATTTTTAGCATCAGGAATTTACAGATTTCTGTATTAGAATAGTGTTGTGTGCATATGATGTACCTCCGATTTTTAGCATCAAGTTTGTAAATAAAAGATGGGCCCGAAACGTTTTATGGATACGTCATATTTAATTTATGAATTTGTTTTTGTCTTTCCTTATTTCAATTATACATTTAATTTTCGTTTTCGTTTTATACTATAATGTAAATATTTTAAATTTTAATTGTAAATATTTATATTTTTACTATATTTATACTTACATATTTTTATTGTATTTGTACTTATTTATTTTATTTTTATTAATCTAGACATATTTTTAATTTAGTTTTTATTTTTTTCTTAGGGTGTTTATTTTCATTCCATTTATTCCAATTTTTTATTCATATAGGCCTACCGTATATTTACCAGTCCTGAATATATTCAATAAAATTTTCTGAAATGTTTTTATTTTTGTCCCAGTACCAATATTTGCGAGATGCACTGGATTCTATCGAGGCAACGTCCAGTAAAGAAAATAAGGACGTTATAGTTCTTCCTCCAGAATCTGCTGCTAATAATGTTGACAGCGATGAAGAGGACATATCTAACGATGTGTTGGATGTAGATGGATTGCCAGATTGCACGTGGAACTTATTCTCTAACGGGCTGAATTGGGCTGTAGTAGCAGCCTTCCGTTTTTACCAATATTTGCACCCTGAAGAGGAAATATCTCATTTGCAATATCGCCGAAATGTTGGTATGCATCTAGTAAAGTCCAGCCAAGTAGATAGAGTACGTAAAGGTGGACCTACTGCTTCTGCAGTGAGCATTTTCGTAAAAAGTAGGGGTAAAGAAAAAAATAAATTTGTGAAACCATGATTGATTTGTATGTATCATGGTTATTTGTATTATTTTTGATTGAATTATTATGAACAATGTTACAATTTTATATTACATTATGCTCAGAAATGAAGAACTACCATATTTCAGATTTTGTATTTTTATCCTCCAAAATGCCAACGTTCCCATTTTAGGAACATGCTATATTAGGAAAATGGCAAAACATTTAGTGCAAAATCCTTTATAATATCATATAAAACGTATAATTACACGGATATAAAATTTCATGGGGTTTTGTTGAGATATACTTAGGTTAGCCATTAAAAGGTTATAATATGTGTAATAATGGTGAAAGTTTACCTTTTCATATAGAAATTATTATAAAAATTATTATATCAGTAAAACGTTTTTTTATATATGCATAAAACTTGCCGTATCAGGCACCTAATCACTTTTAAATCGCCCATTGTTCGGGTAATGTATTTTTAAATTTTTTAATAACATTTCTAATACTGTAAAAAATTTCAACAAATTACTTATGACCGTTTTTCTAATTAACATATTACTATATCTGTTAACGTTTCCCACATAAAATGAAAATAGTGAAAGGAAATAAATTTTTCTCACCATAATAAAAATTTCACAGTGCAATTGGAACATTCGAAAAATGACTTCTTTTTCGTGGAGAATAAAGAAAGAACTGTATATTGTGCATAAAAATATTTGGGTATTAAGTGACTCTACAAAGTAGTTGAAACTAGGTATTTAATAATAAAAATAGTCCTTATTCACGGCGGGGATCAGTCTGAGGCGGCTTTAATACCAACCCTGATCGGTTTTACAGTAAATGTAAATCACTATTTAACACAATAAAAAACAAATCATCTGAACTACGATAAAGTATCTGCTGTGGAATACCACACGACCTTCCAGCCTACAAAGTAGAAATTAATGAACTAATTCTAATAACATTTTTTTAAGGATAAATATGCAACCTCTTTTATCAGAAGTTTATTACGAAAACAGGCAACATTGTCAACTCAAGAACAATAATCTATGCCAAACAGGCGTTTTAAGCTTCATGACAGGCAGAGGTTAATAGACATCTAGATGCTAACTTAAAAAATTAGAAGAAAGTAAATAAAATTAATTATAATTTTTTTAAGATAACATGCAACCTCTCTCTGAATAAGATTGCTGACATGAAGGCAAAGTTAAGCTTGCTATCGATTATGAGACCTAGACTTTTGCAGTCCGATTTTAATTCTAAAAAGTCGTCATCTAAGTTTTATAGCACGTATGAATAAATATTAACTTTTTCCAACTGAGCATTGGTACCTACTAGAATAGTACTAGAGTTTGTTGAATTGAGAATTAGATCATTACGCTTAGGTTAGGTTACAATGCTAAGTAAGTCAGAATTGATTTTTTTCTATTGCACTAGCTTCAGTGGTGATGTCGAATTTACATCGGCAAAAGAATGACGCTGAAGGTTTCTTAAACACGTAGACATATCTGACATATATAAATTGAATACAATAGGGCCAAGAATTAATCCTTGTGAAACACCTTTAGTTATGGGAAGACAGTTTGAAAAAAGTTCGTGGCTACTTTAATCGACTTTAACTGTTTAATTCCTCGCTATTAAACAGCTAGCAAACCACTCTAAAGCAGCCGCCGGTAATCCGTAGTACTAAAGATTGCCTAGAAGAAGGGTGTCATGAACGCAATTAGAGTAATCTAGAAGAATCAAGCAGGAAGCTCTCTATCCATCAATTGCACTAATTCATTTACCAAATAGGTAAGTGTAGTGACAGCATTATGTACAGCTCTATAACCAAACTGGCTTAAAAGAAGGATATTGTTATGGTTGATGTGATCTCGAAGCTGATAATAAACGACTTTTTCAAGCACGTTTGACATAATACTAACTGGGCGTAAATCGCTATAGCTTTGAGGTGGAGTACATTTGGCAAATGGACGAACCAAAGCGCGCTTCCAAATTTTAGGCACAAAAGAAGTTGTAATAGAAAAATTTATTATGTGCAGTATCGCATCAATGCAAAAGAGGAAGAATAAAAGAAATATATCTTAAGAAATTCCATCCATCCTGGCAGACTTGGATGATATTATAGATATGTACTTAATAATGTCTTGGTGAGACACTGGTTTTAACATTACTTAATACTTATGCGGGTAGAATAATAACCAATAACGGTCGGATCGATTTGAGTTTGTATTGAATTAACAGAGAAATAATTTAATTAGTTTGGATGTTCAAGGTCATCAGGAATTTCGACATTTCTGTTTTTGGAATAGATCCCTAACAAGTGACTGTTATTCTAATACGCACCTGAATAATAATTACACTTAGATACCTTGAACTTACAATCGAACCTGTGAAGAGAAGATTCATCTGAATTTAAGGCTTTATTGCACTCGCACTCACACTTGCACTTGCACACACTGTACGTGTGCGTGTGCCGCTATAAAAATATCGATAATATAGCCTCCGCATTTTCAATCATAGTTATTTAATTTTTACATTTAAATTAAAATACCTTATAAAGAAAATTTATGAAAAATTAAACTTTCTTTAAAAAATACGTCTACACTTTTTGTTATAAAATTAGTCGTAACACTTAAATTCTGCCTTTGGAATTTTGTTGCCGCTAAATTAGGAGTCATATCAAAAATTGCTTAAAACGTAATTAATCGATGTTTCAGTTCTATATCAAAGTATTCTTATGTCTTTGAAATATGCAGCTGTTTTAGAAGTATTTGATAAAAACCATAACTGACCCTAATAAACTTGGATACTAACATACATCCACACAGACATATAGACATACACACAGACACACATACAGACATCCAGACATGATGGCTGATCTTTGCGAAACTTGACCAAAAGTTGTAAAATGAGCGATAGTGAAAAAAAAGTTGATTGCATACCCTTCTATACCTACATATGTATATGTATGAAAATGTAAACTTTCATCATTATCACACATAATACAATACTTATCTTTTTTGGGTTTTTTAATGGTGTACTTTAAATTATACAATCTAAACGTTTCGATAACACTTACAGTTACCTTCGTTAGTAGTAATATCTACTAAAATTGTTAAAGATGTTGCAAACAATTTTGTGAAAGTATAAACGTATAAAACCAACTATAGAATTAAATTTTAGTGAAGTATAACTAGGTCATTAAAAATTAAATATTGTCAAACTGTCTTAAAGGTGACAAATCAGAACACCCTCTAACAGCGAAGGCTAACAATGAGAAATGTCATCCAAGAAACACTTTTAGCAAAATTTAATTAAGTTATGATGTAAGTGTAAAATTGTGAAAAACTTCAATTTCAAAATGATAGAAGCATTCACAAAAATAAACTTGACATCAAATACATTGTCTTGCTAAATATCTTACATTTTTATCGCAACCTCATATAGGAAAAACATCCCATTACTTTCAAAATCTGTCGACTTTGTTGAAAAAATGCATAGTTTCAAAATTGAAGAGTGCGATATAATGGACAGTTTTGATGTTGTTTCACTTTTTACAAAAGTGCATCCAAAAAACTATTGAATACATTGGTCAACTTTTCCAAAGGACATAATCATTCCTTTTCAGCACTGTCTTACTACAACATATTTTCAGTGGAATAGTAAACTTTAAATATATTGATGGTGTAGCAATGGGTAGTCCCTTTAGTCCTGCTATAGCTAATTTTTACATGGAAACATTTGAAACATTAGCGTTACAAAATACACCTGAAAACCCTTCAGTTTGGTATAAATATGTAGATGACATATTTGTTATTTGGAGACATGGAGAAGAGGCACTGCATGAGTTTTTGGTTTTTATAAATGGTATACATCCTAGTATTCAGTTTACCATGGAAAAGAGACTAAGGAAGTTTACCATTTCTTGACATATTAATATCTAAAGATAATAATTCACTATCTTTTCAGGTTTACAGAAAGCCGACTCACACTGATAGATACCTTTATAAATTATCCCACCACCATCCACGTCAAAAAATTGGTGTAATTAAATCTTTAGTAGATCGAGTAAAACGAATTCATAACCCTTACTTTTTGAAGGATGAATATAAATATTTAACAAAATCCTTCCAAGATAATGAATATTAACTTACAGATATTAATAATATTATTACACCTTCTAGAGGTAACCTTAAAGAAAAACCAGTTCTTAATGTTGGTACTGCTTTTCTTCCTTTTATAGCTAATGTTACAGATAGATATAGCATTAGGGCCATTTTTAAACCTACAAGAAAAATTAAAGAACATTTAACGTCATCTAAAGATGTTTTAAACACATTATCATCTTCCGGAGTCTATAAGTTTTCTTGTTCATGTGGAAAAGTATACCACAAAACGTAGCTTTGATGCAAGACGTAAAGAACATATGAGATTTGGTAGATTAGGTCAACCAGAGAAGTCTGCGGTGGCTGACTACGCCTTAATCTAAATTATGACGTTCAATTTGACAATATGGAAATATTGTCAAGAAAAACTCATTATTATGTTCATTTAGAACGTGAAGCTATTGAAATATATAAACACCATAATAATTTTAATAGACGAGAAGAAAATCTCCGTTTAAATAGGCTTTGGCATCTCATAATTTAAAAAGAGGCATAATGATACGTCTTGATTTTGGTTTTAATTTTGACTTTTGGTAAGTCTAAGTTTTTTATTGTTTTTCCTAAACCTTGAATCAAACGCTTTACCAATTATATGTTAAAGTACCACAGCACTATAATTTAATATAAATAGTTGAAATTAAGACTAATATTTAAAAAATTACAAAAAACGTTTTGCATTATGCTTTTCATTGTTAATAACACTCGCAATTATTGACAAAGATATCTCTTTGTTAGATTTAACTGGATTATTTTATTTGGTGTCATGTTTATATTTGTAAATGCTTCTATCATTTTGAATTTGAAGTTTTTCACAACTTTACACTTACATCATAACTTGATTAAATTTTGTTAAATGTGTTTCTTGGCTGACACTTTTCATTGTTAGCCTTTGCCGTTAGAGGGTGTTCTGATTTGTCACCTTTAAGACAGTTTAACAATATTTCATTTTTAATGACCTATTTATTCTTTACTAAAATTTAATTCTATAGTTGGCTTTATATGTTTTTCAAACTGCAATATTAACAGCAGGCTTACGTTTATATTTTAATTTTTCAACTTTCACAAAATTGTTTACAATATCTTTAACAATGTTAAAGATACTACTGACGAAGATAACTGTGAGTATTACCGAAACGTTTAGATTGTATAATTTAATGTACACCATTAAAAAACCCAAAAAAGATAAGTATTTTAATATGTATATGTAGGCTGGAAGATAATAAGAGTAAGGTAAAAATAATTACGGCAATCAATCCAAGTAAACTAAGCTTTTAGCGGCCCTTAATTTTACCTCTTCCAACAACGACGTTTCACATCGTATCCATACTTGACTTGCAACGCATGTATAACCTTAGAGTGTAAGCAAATAAGGGAAATAGAAAACGTTGGAAATGTTAAAATGCGATACTACGTCACATGCGCGTCATACATATGTACGAGACAGTAACAGAGGTGTAGTTTCTAAAAAGTGATAGAGCGCAAGTGACATACAATATATCTTGTGTTCGTTAAAAAAATTAACTTTCTGTATATGTGACAGTTCTAAAACTTATTTATGTACCTATATACAATGCTCATTTACGGAGTTCGTTAGAGTTTCAGATAAACAAAATCTTTAAACCTTTCAAATCGCACAGTAATGTCTATCTGGTAGTTTCGTTATCATTAGGTCTTTAACAATGTATACAAACATTACAAAAGAACAAATTAATTGATGTATTGCCTGACATTAATACTTCTATTCATATATTATACTTGAATAAAAAATATCTTTTACTAATAAGTACGTAAAAGATAAACGATTTATTGATGTGAATTTTTTACAAGTTTTGTAAGACCGAACCAAACAAAATTATTGTAGATCCAACCAATTGATTGTAACTTATAGCATTCTAGGTCTGACCTAGTTGTATGTGGAAAAAATACGACCATAGTGGCAAAGATAGTACGCTGTAGGGATGTCGAAAAGTATCAAAGTAAAAGTGGTAAACAACGTACTCTATTCTACAATTTAAGTATTATTCTGAACATGGCAGTGCATAATATCGGAGTGGGAAATTATTAAATGACGTGTATTTAAATTCCTTCTGTTAGTTTTGGTAGAAAATACTGTTTTGAGTTGTTTGAATATCTTCTTGGAGACGACAGAACCGCTAGGGAAATTTGAGTTTTCAATTCTTGTGTGTACGTATTTGTAATATCAGCATGTCGCAGGCAAGGTTTGCAGTTAGTAGTTGTGTCATTTCTATTTTAATAAATACAATGGCTGCATTGTCTTTGTGTATATTAACAATTAGCTTCATGTTAACGCATTATCAACGTTATTATCTACTAAGTCACTTTAGTGCAACATTATATACAAAAGCAACAGATTCAGAAGCATGTCGGGTTCGACAATTTAGTAGTCATTTCAATGCCTGTGCGTGCCTTTAGTTGTATTAGAATTCGTAGAAAAGGGATAGTTAAAGATGGTGGCGCCATGATGTTTTCTAACAGCACGCCTTTACATTACCATATCCCCCTAAGCATTCCTTTGATAAACACTAAACTTTCACAACTCTCAAACTTAGAAGAAAAACCTGAATGTAACAGTTTTATGAAAGTTTACTTTTATTAGCAGATAAAACGGTAACATTCTTTTATATCAAACAAAATGTATGGTTGTGTTATATTTTTATCGACGTTTCTCGTCGTACAACTAAATAAGTTACAAAAAAGTACAATGACGTATATTAGGACTATATCGGTGATGTAACGAGGTTTGGAGCTGTATTAGAATGAAAGCGATTTCTTCAAATTTATCATCTTGGTCGTGTTCGTGTGTAGCTTGTGTACATAAACAGTGAACATCTTATCACAGGAAACGCAATTGACAGATTCAATTTATTACAAATCGTCGTTCTGTATTGGATTTTGCAAAAGTCTTTCGTATTTTATTTGCATTAATACAATGTGACATCTTTCCATACAAGTCTTTTTAAATTAAAGGTTTTTCTATTTTATTTCTCGTGGAGCCCAACTACTCACAAACAATTAATCGTTTAGTTTCAAAGTTAAATTCATTCAAAAGTATAGTTATACAAACAAAAGTGTCAACTATATACCCTTATTCATAAAATATAGCATACATAATACACGTCATGTCCAAAACAACTTGCTTAATCTTAATCCTAAAATTGAACGATCTCCTTGTTATTCATCATATTTAAACGCTCTTCAGTTTTACGACTGTACGGTCAATACTTTATTTCCCTAAAAGGGAACACTTAAAGTGTATTTGGTCTTTTAGTTATAAATAGCATGTTTACGAACAAGTTATCTGGATAACTAGAGCCATTAAGTGACTTTTACAGCATATTACTTAAAACGTATCTATCCAATCAATCATGCTGTTAATTCCAATTATAATTAACAAACGATACACATCTAAGCCTTCCTTTATAGTTTTAAATACTTTCAAAAAATATTTATAAGTGAAATAAAACTTCAAAGTGTACTAGACTTTTTATGGATTAAAGCAGAAGAACACAAAAGGTCAGTAAAAAATGTTTACTCCAAATTTTGGCACAATCTGTGTGTATTTTGATAGTAATTTAATGGATCAATGCGCAAGGAGGGTTATCTGTGGCTAGATGATGGTACTTTTAATGCATTACTGACTTGATGAGGTTAATATAAAAGGTCAAAATCTTGTTAATCTAATTTTGCTAAAAGGACCAATTGTTAGCTACGACAGCAAAAGTATCATCAACATATCTACATAAAATTAAAGGTTCTTTAGGTGCATTTTGTAGAGTTAATGTTCTGCAACAAAATCGTTCTACGAGGCAGTAATTTTAAACGCAACACTGCTCCCATCAGCTATTCTCTATTATTAGACTACTGTCAGATTTTGAGCAATCTACGTCGTTTAGTGTGTGTTCGACAGCCACTGAAAACAGACACCCTCGTGAATTTTAACGAAAATGGAAAAAAGTGAATTTCGTGTACTCATCAAGCATTATTTTTTGCGTAAAATAAACATCACCGAAACCAATAAAAAGCTTGATGAATACTATGGGGACTCTGCACCATCAATTTCAGTGGTTAAGGAGTGGTTTACTGATTTCCGTTGTGGTCGTACAAGCACGTGACGTCGCAAAAGATGTCGTCACGCTATAAATCGTCGATAAAATCCATCGAATGATATTGAACGGTCGGGGAATAAAAGTGCGTACGGTAGCTGAGGCTGTAGGTATCCCAACTGAGCGGATACATCACATTTTACATGAATATTTGGACATGAAAAAGCTATCCGCGCGATGGGCGCGCGAATTCTCATACTTGATTCCCCGGCAAATATTGCTCAGAGCTCTTGGTCAGATTAGATACTGATTTGAAGCACAAAAGACCGCATTTGGCGAGAACATACATGCTTTTCCATCAAGACAATGTACGCGTGCATACGTGTGTAGCCATCATAGAAGAAATCCCTTAATCGGGCTAAAAGCTGCTACCCCATCCAGTATATTCTCCAGATTTTCCCCCTGTGATCGTTTCCTATTTCCAGATCTGAAAAAATGGCTAGGCTGTAAGAGATTTGGGTCGAATGAAGAGGGCATCACTGAATCGAACGCCTATTTTGAGGGCTTCAAGGAAACCTGTTATTTGGAAGGATTAAATGTTAAAAAAACGCTGGACTAAATGTAAGGAGACTACGTGAAAAAATAAAATGCTTATATGCCGAAAAAGTATCTTTTATTCAAAAATTCACTGGCTTATCAAACTACCCTCGTATCTTTCGAAAAAGTGTGATTTAAAATATTCAATGGCTTCCCTTAAAGAAACTTTAGTCCTGAACTGAAAACCGTCTTACAAACTAAAGAGGTCCTTATTGTCATAGAAGACCAAACAGCTGAAAAATGCCGTATCAGGAAACGCTGGCAGTTTACTAGCTCGGAAGTAGATAAGCGAGCCCTAAACAGAGCCAACAAACAGTTAAAATAACTTCTATATAAACATGCAAATCAAGAAATTCAAGGCTACCTTGAAAACCTCACCGCAAATTAATGAACAAACTATTCGCTATGGAAAGCAGTACGGAAACTGAAAAGACCAACGTTACACATACCTCCTATCAAAAGGGAAGATAACAACTGGGCGCACAGCAATAAAGCCGAACATCTTACCAAAGTCTTCACACCTTTCCCATGTCAACTCCCAGAGGAAGAAACGAGAATTCTAGAATTCTTTGATTGACCATTTCAAATGAGCCTACCCATTAAACCTTTAACTGTTAAAGAGATAAAAGAAAAAATAAACAAGATCAATATAAAAAAGCAGCAAGCTACGATCTAATTACCGGGAAGATCGTCACGCAATTACCAGCAAAATTTATACAAGCTCTTACACCTGTACAATGCAATCCTACTCGGCACTTTCCAAGTCAATGGAAAACAGCGCAAATCGTTATGCTACCTAAGTCAGGTAAACTACCAGGTAAAATAATATCGTACAGGCCTATAAGACTACTCCCTATCCTACCAAAGGTTTTCGAAAAACGAATTCTCCGAAGACTAATGCGACTTCTGGACAATCAAGAATTAATCATCAAACACCAGTTTGGGAAGTCAGCACGGCACTATCGAGCAGATGCATAGCATAGTGGATAAAATACATAGAGACTGGAGGGAAAAAGATCCTGCTCTGCTGTATTTCTTGACGTGCAACGAGCATTCGGCAGGGTATGGCATCAAGGTTTATGCCACAAAATGAAAATGTACCTACCCTATCAGATGTATAAACCTTCGATGTCCTATATATCACACAGGCCCTTTTTAATAAGATAATAATATTCACGGCTCTCCAACCCATGTCCTCAGGCATTCCACATGGTAGCGCACTAGGTCCCATACTGTATAACCAAGCTGAGACCTACTCACATCCCATCTAACAACATCAGCTACTTGTGCTGATATGGCCATACTAGCCTTCCATGTAAATCCACAAGCTGCATCGAGGTACCTCAACCTCAACAAAATTCAACGCTGGACATGGCGAATTAGAATGAACGAATTCAAGTCCCATCGTGTAACGTTCACTATGAGAAGGAATAGTTGTTCACCAGTAACTTTAAATGGACCTCAGATCACACATACAGAGTCAGTCAAATACCTTGGGTTGCATCTGGATAGGAGATTAACTTGCAGAACTCACATATTCACTAAGCGTAAACAGTACAACTTAGTAAACTATATTGGTTAATTAATAGGAAATCGAGTTTATCATTGGAAAATAAATTACTAATTTACAAAAACCGCTCTCGAACCAATTTGGACCTACTGGATTTCCCTATGGGAACTTGACCTACATCAAACATGGAAATCTTAGAAAGATTCCAAAACAAAGTATTCCGAACGATCGTCGACGCTCCTTGGTATGTCCCAAATAAAATGATCTTAAGTGACTTGAGTGTACCAATAATGAAAAGTGAAATACAAAAACACACGAAGAGATATAAAGACAGGATTAATGCTCACCTCAATGATATTGTTCAGCCACTAATGAACGATAACAAGGAACCAAAACGGCTAACAAAATTTAAACAACCTGAATTACCAATGCTATTCGAACAGCAATACATTACTGATGTAGCAATAGACAGTGATTTTAAATTGTTATAAAATTCGCATATTGACAAACTATACCTACACACACAATGTTAAATAATTGTAAGAGGACACTTCGCTGGAGCCCTACCTCACACACCTAATTGTAACTGCAAAGTAATTTGCATTTACACATAATTCCTATAAAATACTTAATACTTAATTATTTGGGCCAGATTGTATAGTAAATGGAGTTAATAAAAAAAAATAGTGATACAACTTCAAAACTGACCATAACGTCACATTGTTGCATAAAAACACGAATTTTTTTAAACGTGAAGAATTTTTGATATGATGAAGTGTTTTTCTATATGAGTGTAATAAAACGGTAAGACGTTTCGCAAGGTTATGTAGATGAAACAATAACACTGACAATGGGAATTAAAGGAACACTAGGTTTAAGAGTCTTTAGTAAACCATATAAAGCTTGTTCCAGAAAAAAATGTCGACAAAATCTGTTCTCATAGAAATATTTTGTTGATATGTGTTAGTTGGCTGTGCACTAAATAAAAATAAACAATCGGTCGCTGTCAAATTAGTTTTTACGAAAATACCGTGTAATCAAGAACAACTTCGGGAACAAATATTGTACATTGATTTTCAAACTGGTGACATTTCCACAAAGAAAATAGCTTCTGTGTTAAGTACCACAAGGAGGACTGTGTAGAGACTGCTTAAACGACACGGGAAAACGGGTACAGTGCGAAGAAAAGAAGGAAGTGGAGGCAAATTGGGGTTTACTGATAAAAATTTTGAGAAAAATGTATTGAAAGCTTTAAAAAAGAATCCAAACCTTTCAGTTAGAGACTTAGCAAAAAAAGTATCGAAGTAATAAGTTTACAGTTGAGGGAATTAAACAAAAAAATTCTATAAGGTCCTTTAAGAAAACAAAAACGCCTAATAGGAATGACCGCAAGGTCCAGATCGAGTACACTTTATAAAAAATTGACCTCTAATCACATGTACGTAATAATAGATGACGAAACCTATTGCAAATTAGATTTCAAATCTTTACCAGGACATCATCATTACCCTGGAAAGGATCGAAAATCTGTAAGCAATGGATTTAAAATTATTAAAACAGAGAAATTTGCCAAAAAGGTGCTCATATGGGAAGCCATTTGTTCCTGTGGCAAAAGAAGTAGGCCATATTTTTCAATGGCCTCGATAAATAGTGAAATTTACCTTCGCGAGTGCCTGCAAAAAATGGTGTTGCCTCATTTAAGGCTGCGTAATATCCCAACATTATTCTGGCCTGATTTGGCAACATGCCACTACGAAAAAAGGTTATAGAGTGGAATAACGTCGATTATGTTATGAAAATTGAAAATCTTCCCAACTGTCCCGAATTACGATTAATCGAAAAATATTGGGCTCATGTAAAGCAGAAGTTGCTAAAACATAAAAAAACCAGCAAAATCTATAATTGATTTTAAATATAAATGGGCCCAAGCCACTAAACTAATCTCAAATGAGAGTGTACAAAAATTAATGGACGGCTTAAAACGAAAATTACGTCGCTTATGGATGAACGAGAGTTAAGTTTTGATGTTTGGTAGAATTAGCTAAATTTAATTATTTGATAAAATTTTTCCAAATAATGTTTGATTTAATTTATTTCGTTATTTTGGACAACAAAGTCACGTCAATTTTTTCTGGGACAAGCTATAGTTATGGTGGATGAGCTTCAGAGCTAGTTAATTCTATTTTTGTTTCCGAATAAACAATTAAATAGGTTTTGCCATCTTGTAATTAAGAAAAGACAAAACGATATGCCTTAATGCTAAATTTACTTGTTTTGTTTTTGTCTAGGTTTTTTCCTGTGTCCTTCCTAGACATCGAAGTAATCTTTTTACCAATTAAGTATGTTAAGTTATCACAGCATTGCGTTAATTTAACATATATAGTTAAAATTAAGATAAGATTAAACACACAGATTCTGTGTTTGTCGTGTAATAAGGATTACAATACTTAAATATTAACGGAAAATTATTTCTTTGTAGATATATAATTGGTATGTTAAGTCTTTAGTTGTGAATACTCTTATTAATTTAAAATTAAACTTCTTCACAACTTTGGACTTAAATAATGATTTGATTAAATTTTGTTAAATTTGTTCTTTGATTGTGACTTTTTCATGATTAGCCTTCGAGCGTTAGAGGGTGTTCTGATTTGTCATTTTTAAAGCGGTTAGGAATATTTGACATATTAAAGATCTATAGTATTTTAATAAAATATAATTTTATCCCGTGGTTGACTTTCTCATATACATTTGCTAGCTATTTATGCTTTCAGATTTCATATATTTGTTTGACATCCTTAGTACTTTTCAAAAACTATTATCATTGACTAAATAAAACTGATGGTAAAAGCTAAGTAACTTAATTATGAGTGATAATCGTGAAAGTTTGCATTTTCGTATAGCAGGTACCTACATAATTTCGATTATGAAAGGTAAACTCGCAAACCTTGTAGTGACTACTTATTTATAAGGCGTTAGTAGAAATTTTGTTTCATATATCAACTGACGAATAAACGATTACCTGTTTTATACACCTCAAAAATTTGTATTTTGCTTTACTATTAACAGAAATAGAAAAAGAAAAATTGATTATCTTGCCAGACTAGCCGGTATTTGTAGAGTATTTGCTTGAATAGTTTTGAACATTTCCTCTGCGTTTACGCATAAAACCTCCAGTTTCTAACAGTGTAATATGTGTGGTATTTTCAATTTAGGTTGTAACTGTTTTACAAATGTAAACTCTCCAGTTTTGTACATACGCATTTAGGACCAATGCTGGTATTACTTGGTTCAGTGTTTCTCAGTATTGTTGAACCATAATTGGACGAAATTTAAGTTGCTTGATTTGATCTGCTGCACCTTGCTAACTGGGTGGTTCGCCCATAGCTTCCCTCGATCTTCTTCAGCTCACATATCACCATATCTAGCCCACCTCATTTATTTTGCTCTCTCTTCCTCTATAAATTCTATTACCACTATTTTCTCGTGGATTATATTTATCCTTGTTTTACGTTTGACTTCAACTTCAATTTTTTTTCTTTGGGTCTCTTTAATTCCTTTAGCAGTTCTTTTGTAGTATTTATTGGCTTCTAGAAAAATTATCTTCATATTTCGGTCTCAAATGTTGCCTGCGTTGAACGAAAAATTACACGTACATGTGTGTACGACCCTTCGTTACTGTTATAAATTCTGGGTATGTTGATCAAGGCCTAGATTTTTGGCTGCTCTTCTTCAGAATAATATACATTCAAGGAATCTATTTTGAAATGTTTAGATGACACTTCAGATACAAATCTTACTGGGTATCACCCTTCTGCTTCCACTAAGTTTTAGTTTTTCTTTCATCAATCGAACTACTGAGAACGCTATAAAATAACGTAAAATGTAATTTATTGCAAAGTGGACATAATAGTAGATATCACTACAGCAGCAGAGGAATGAGCTCAGTAAGTTATTAGTTGATGGTACTGAAGATTAGAACCATGCACGGGTTGTACAGGGTGGACAAATTTCGATGTTTTAAAAGAGAATGTCGAAAACTATAGTTCGTATGAAAAAATGAACCACGCATCCTCGATCTCTTTTTTTGAGAAAAACTAAATGGTGTGTTTCAAATTTGGCCAACGTGTTTTGTTTTCGCGTTATGGCCAAAAATTGAGATTTTCGAGTTTTCACTCTACGACCATATCTTGCTTATGAAAATGTAAACTTTCACCATTAACACTCATAATAAAATATTTATCTTTTTTGGGGTTTTTTAATGGTGTACTTTAAATTATACAATCTGAACGTTTCGATAACACTTACAGTTATCTTCGTCATTAGTAATGTTTTTAAAAAATTGTTAAAGATAACTGTAAGTGTTATCGAAACGTTTAGATTGTATAATTTAAAGTACACCATTAAAAACCCCAAAAAAGATAAGTATTTCATATCTTGCTTGTTTATAAAAAGTTCTTCAGGCACTCTTTTTGATAAGAATGCAGTGGTGTAGTAAATTCTTCAAGAATATTCTTGAAATTCGAGTTATAGCATAAAGTTGTATTTTTTATATGGAACGCGTGGTTGGCTGGGGTATCAAAAAGTTACAAATTTTTTTCTATTACAACCATACATATCATGTGAGTTCAAATTATTCATTTTTACTGCTTTTTAGCAAAAAATATTTGTTTATGACATGTTTTATTCAAAGTAATAATAATTATTAAAACAAAATTAAACATACATTTTGTGACTTTTTTACAAATCAAGAACAAACAACTATAATATTGAAGATACTGTTAAACAAACTAGCAGATACTTAATTATTACGTATAAAGCCACTTAAACATAATTTTCAAAATTGGTGCCCATAATTAGCAACATATAGTTCACATCGCTTTGAAACATTCCGAATTGTGTTGAAAATATGAATATTAGAGACGGAATTAACACACTGTATAAAATTTTGTCTTAATTCGTTTGTACTATTATTACTGTTATTATTATGTCTTTCATGTGTCCCCAAAAGAAAAATCTACGGGCGTTAAATCGGATGAACGTGGTGGCCTCCTCACAGGTCCATTTGTTCCTATCCATTTGTCTTAAAAATGACTGTTTAACAATTTAGATACGTTTCTACTATTGTGAGGGGGTGTCCCATCTTGTTCAAAATATACGTTTTGTCTAATGTTCACTGGTGAGTCATCTAAAGAATCCTCGAGTATGTGTTGGTTTAACATTCCAGAATAGTAATTGACCATTCAGTTTTCTTTCGTAAACGTGATAAGATAAAATGCGATTTCCGAATAGGGCAGACCAAACACTAAAACCGAAACGTCCTTGATTTAGAACATCAACGGTACGGCGCGGATTAATGTCGGACCACCAGTGCTCGTTGTGTCGATTGAAAATTCCGGCACTACTAACGTTTGCTTCATCGGTCAAAACAATATTTGTTGAGAATAATGTAATTTGCTCTATTTGCTGAAGATACCAATTACAAAACTCTAGTCGTCTGCAGGATCAGTTGGTTGAAGATGTTGTTTTCTTATTTTATATGGTCTGAATTTGTATCTTTTTAGAACTGACAATGCTCGACTTCGTCGTATACCAAACTCGGCCTCAATTTGTCGACTTGAAATCAAAGAATTTGAACATACCATTCCGATAAGATTGACGGCAACTTCCTCAGCATCTTCAATGTTATAATTTTTTGTTCTTTGTTTGTTAAAAGTCCAATGATGTATGACATTTTCTGTTAACCGTTTACCATTAGAGTTATCAGGCTGTATTCTTTCCGAGTAACGATTAAAATATGATTCGCTTACAACTTCAGAATTATTATTACTTTGAATAAAACATTCTATCATATCAAACCTTTGATTATTTACAACAGCCATATTTTGCACTTTTAAGGTGATACTAAACAATCAAAGGTTATTAATTTGCCAGTTTTGGAACAACGAAATGACTGACAGGTACCTATTTTGTATTATCAGAAAGATTGTAATTGATACAAACCTACTTGTATTGAAAACTATTTTTTCTCCAAACTTGAAGTCTCAAAAAGCAGTAAAAATGAATAATTTTACCCATGATATATATATATATATATATATATATATATATATATATATATATATCGTTGGAACTGGAAAAATGAGTGATATATGGTTGCGATAGCCAATTACGCGTTCCATATAAAAAAATACAACTTTATGTTATAACTCGAATTTCAAGAATATTTTTAAAGAATTGACTACACCACTGCAATGTCATCAAAAAAATTCCTGAAGAACGTAGAATTTATTTTTTTCTATTTTCTTAAATAAGAGAGACACGGCGGAAAGTGAAAACTCGAAAATCTGAATTTTTGGCCATAACTCGAAAACAAAAGAGGTTAGCCAAATTTGAAATGCTCCATAGAGATTTGCCCCCCCCCCCCCAAAAAAAAAGAAATCGAGGAAGCGAGGTTCATACGAACTATAGTTTACCAGATTCTCTATTAAAACATCGAAATTTGGCCACCTTGAACATAAGTTTAAAAAACGTGCACAGTTTTAAATCACAACAAACATTCTCTGGCTACCTACCATAATACTCTGCCGATTTACTGTCACTACATACAAACCGCAAGCGTTCCCTTGTTATCTTCAAGGAAGGATAACGTTCTACGCTCTGCAACCGATTGACAGAAATTCTTTTGGGGATTTTTTTTGCAAAAACGGCCGACTACCTTACACTACCCGGTTTTTATTGTATACCGGTAACTGCTTTGTTAGACTTAGTGGATCCGGACTAACCGAATCTGGTGGTATTCGGTTATAACTAAAGGCTTCCTTAGACTTAAAACGGATGAAACCATTGTAGATAATAATTTAGTTGATTTAAACTACAGTAAACTTAAACATGGTAGTTATTATGTTAAAGCTCCTGCTAAGGTTTCCCCCTGTTTGTATACGTAAATTCAGTAACCGCGTAAGTAAAACAAAAGTCAAATCAGTTTAGTTTAAATTACGACACTTCCTCGCCTCGCTCGCTCGAAATCGTAAAAATAGACCCGTGTATAATAGGCTACTTACCACCCTTATTATTGTAACTGCTGCGATTGCATTACAATACATTGAAAATAATGTGTGTGCAATGCTATGATAACTGTTAAAATCATTCGGATCATTTTATATTTTAATAGCGCAATAAACGAATATGGTAATGAATTTTCCTTGGTAAAATTTCCACATTCAGCTAATGTAAAATTTGTAGTTGACCAATTCTCTCCAGTATCTAGTATCCAAGTTACGTTTTATAAGTCCATTATACATTTCCACAATAATAAGAAATCTCATGCACTATGGAAGCTAACAATAAATTCCAAGGGTCGCACAACATTAGAGTTAGCTATGAAAGGCAGAAAAGTAGTACCAACAATAAGCGCTACCGATACGTCTATCACAACTTTATTACGATGTTAGTGTTCCAAGAATTCCGGTTCACATATCGGTTTAGCTTGACCTACTAAATTTTTTTTTCATTTCAATTCCTTCACCTGGATGAGCGGTAGGTAGTATATGAACATATCTGTAGTTCTGTGTCTCCGTATATGAGAGGTTAAGCCATGGTAACATAGTTCAAAAAGTGTGATAAGCATAAAGGAAAGGTGATAGCGAACAATTTTAATAAGCACATATGCAAAGGCATAGACAAAAGAAAACAAGAAACTTAAGTGGTTTAGTCAGTTAATATGTAAAAAATGGAAATCAAACTATTGATCTAATCAATAACAAAAAAAACTAAATTCGTGCTTTAGATTTTACACACCACCCTAAAGTTTTCAATAACAACCGGTTATGCGGTATTCGCCAAAATACACAGTGTGAAAGGCCGTCGAATGGCTTGGGCGATGTGTGTTTATTATATTGAGCTTGTTTGTCGTTAACTGTCATTATAATATTACCCTCGTCATATAATCGATCTGAAAATTGTTCTGAAAACTGACGAAAAGGTATTTATAGTAGAACATTGTTTGCGTTAATATCGAAGTGGACCAAGTTTGAAACAAGTTTTTGAAAAGTATCGGGAGCAATTTAATCAAGCTGCACCCAGTAAAAGCGTAGGTTAGCAATTGTTGAGAAACTTCGCCGCACTGGTGTGTTGTGTCAGCGCAAGCATTCTGCAGGTCCTCCAATAACAGTTTCGAGCAACGAGAATAAAGAACGGGTTAACGTTTTGCAGTCTCCACAAAGAAGCTTCGACGAACTGCGTATAAATTAAACATCAGTGAAACATCCGCACGTGGAATGTTCAAAGGCATTGGGGGTTATCCACACCCTATTCAAACTGGACAACGACTAAGGGCTGTGGACAAACGTTCAAGAAAGGTTTATTGTTAACGAGTGTTGGGCCTAGTATATAAAGATACCGATTTCTAGAAAAATGTATGGTTTTCAGACGAAAGTCATGTCACCTAAATGGCTGTATCAATAGACAAACAACTCGATTTCTTGGATTTGAACGCCCTGGCTTCATTGTAGCAAAACCCCTTCACAGTGCTCGGATTACGATTTAGTGTGCTGTATCGGGGCACAGTTAGTGTTAATCAAAATCGTTACAGTAAGAACATCATCATACCTTTTGGGAGAGATTTAAGAAATTTTTTCCGCGCACGTGAGCGGTTTCGTGAGTGTGCGTGCGCGCGTACGTGGGTGCGTGCGTGCGTGTGTGTGTGGATGTATGTTAGTATTCACGATAACTCCAGAACGCAATCACCTAAGTGCTTATAATTTCGTATTTAAGCTTGTTTTCATTTCTGAAACAGCTGTATATTTCAAAAATATAGAAATATTAATATATAGGCCTTAATCATATAGAATTATGTGCTATGGAATTTTTTTATACGACGCGTAATTTAGCGGCAAAAAAATTCCTAAGGTAGAATTTAAGTATTCAAATTTTTTGTCTGAATAATGATTAATTTTATAAGAAAATGTGTAAACATATTTTTTAAACAAAATTTAGTTTTACATAACTTTTCTTTATAAAGTTTTTTCATGTAAACCGCAATAAATGTAAAAATTAAATAAATGTGATTGAAAAGCTGTATTATCGATGTTTTTATAAAAGCGGGCGGAATCTACTCGAAATAAAATAAGAATAAAGTAGAGGGCGCTTGAAATCAAGTTATGTTTACACTGCTCTAATGTATGTATGACGGCAAATTTGGATAACGGTAACAGATTCTTTACGAAAAACTATGAGATTTTTTTTTTCGGTACAAGAAATTATACCAGTTGAAAATAAAATAAAATACATATTTATTGTAATAATTCAATATACTATTTTTAATTTAATAAATAAAATTTTTGTTAACTATTTTCGACAGCCATTTTGACCACTTTCCCGATGAGATACACAAAAAATTCGAAACAATTCGAAGTCAGAGTGTGAAAAATGTCTACAGGAGAAAAGCAACGGACATCCAGACATCTAGACTTTGTGGATTCATATGAAGATTTGTTCATCGGAAACAGCATTTCCTATATTGCACACAAATAAAATACAACGAAACGTATAAGTATACAATATTTGTGCAAAAAGCACCAGCCATTAAAGTAAAGTATTCATATCCATATCTTCATCAACACTATCATCAGCCACTATCTGATCCTAGATTAATAATAATCTTCTCCAAAATATCTTCTACGATGCCATCTAAATTCCATCGGCTTTGGTCTTCATGAAGTGCATGCTGAACGCAAGTTCGCCAGTGTTCCGTAATTACTGTAGCAATTCCATCATTAAGAAGGTTTTTGATATCGCCAATTTTATGTGTAGTATTATTAGCAGCCACATGATGTTTCACTTGTGCCCATACCAACACTATTGGATTTAAATTGCAGTGATACTGTGGTAATCTTAATATGCTTCTCCACTATTTTTCACCATTTCATCAATAACGTAGGTATGAGGATGTGATATGCGATGACGTTCCACGAATTCCAGTAATTCCAATTTTAACAAATCACCACAAGTTTCAATGCCTTTATAATTTATCCAATTGACAATGCCATTTTTTCTACAACTTTGTGTTGGTACTTTCTATTACTATAACAGAAGTTTCTTCCAAATCTGGTAATATATTTTCTAACCACTGTTTATAAACCTCACCATTCATATCTTCAATACTCCCCTGAAAATTATTGATATAATAAAAACACAAAGAAATTACAAACTTACCAGTTTTTTGTCGATTCAAAGAACAACAAACTCTCGTCTATAGATCTTGTGTCGCTACCAATAGGAGCAACAATGAAATATTTCCCTTTGCCTGATGGGTCCTATATACTTTTAGAGAGACCTTGAAGTAGTGCCTGTCTGGCAGTTGTAATTGTTCTATCTTGTCACACTTTAGTTTTCACATGTCCCGCACTTCATCAGAGTAGTAAATTTTTCTCTGTTTACGATATTTTTAATTGACGTTAAATGTTTTCTTCTCCAAAGAACAATTTCAGGTTTTTCAATTAACATATTTTTTCGTGACCGTTTGTCATATTTAAATCCTAACTTTAAGAGTACTCGATATAATGATGAATGTCTGAAGTTTGGAAGTGAATCGCCATTATAAATTACACTCAATAATTTCAGTACGGTTGGTAATTCATTTCGAAAATAAAATGCATGAACATGTCGTCATATAGCAGTTTTTTCAAATTCTTGAAGTTTGTCATATTTTGTTGAGCATTTTCTAGACCTATTTGGTGAACGTGCAGTACCTGAACCTTCAATTTCTTTAATCAAACTCCATACACTGTTTTGTCTGATACCAAGTTCGTTAGCAGTTAGTTTTTTTACTCATACTTTCAGCATTTTTCAAATAAACATTATAAACCATTAGCTTCTGACCACTCCTAATTGCTTTACCTTTGCGGTTTTTAAATGTCTGTGCTTGTGCCATAATAAAGTTTGTATTGAAACATTAATATGTATGTTTATTTACAATGAATTAATAGTTATTTGTACTATAAGTAAAGAAAAGTATTGTCTTTGTTTACGAATCGCGATCTTTCTAATCGAGGCGCAGCCGAGATTAGAAACAGGATGAGTAAAGAAGAACCTACTTTTCTTTAAGAATAATACATAAAATTTACTCGGACACTAAATGGAAATGGATCACATTTTATAAGAAATTATTTAAAAAATACATGACAAGCGCAAGAATCAAATTACCGTTTCCACTATTGTACCAACTAATCAAAAATAGGTAAACAAAAATTGTGTTAAGTATTATCGCGCGAACATGGAAATAAATAATGAAAATCATCCTGAAATATCGGCATTAGTGCTAGTTTATTACCCTTGAAAGCACGAGATAAATATGAGAAGACCTACAATATTTTCAATTCTTGGAGGATTTCAAAGAATGTAAGGGATATCGACGGAGAAGTTATGCTTGCTTTTTTTCATGAAAGGGTTAGTTTTCCTGAATACATTTAATTATTTATTTTAAGTTTTATCTTTGTATTTGATTACAGGCTGAAAGACTGAAATCTTCCACGCTGTGGTTGACATATTCCATGTTGAAAGGTACGTTGAGAATCAAAGAAAACGTCGATATATCGAGTTATTGGAAGTTACAGTTATATTTAAAGCGGCAATATGAAGCAAAAAAATAAAAAATTCCTTTGCAAGATGATGTGTCAAAATGTTTGACAGAAGCACCAAACGATACTTTTCTTGTGATTAATTAATTGTCGGTCCGTATGGGGCATGTCGCAGTGAGGAGCTAAGATAGCTAATGTGTAGGATATCGAGGATACCGGCCCTATTTTGGTTGTCATCCTCCATGACACTAAGACAAGGAAGAATTGTATGTTCATCGTTATGACGTAAATGAGAGGAATTAATGAGATTGAGTTGTACAGGAGATATGTAAGCTTGCGTCCAAAACATATCAATCACTCAAGATTGACTATACTTTATATGAGCAATAAATGTACGGTGGAACCTGTGGGGATGCACAGTTTCTAGAAGATTCCGAAGAAAATTGCCCATTATTTGAAATTACCCAACCCAGACGGTTAAACTGGACACTGTCTACTACAACGTCAACTACTTTTCTTGCTGAAGGGGGAGCGGATAAAAATCATGGAGGATGGCGATCAAACACGTCTCCAAAATAATATATAGAATAGAGCATTAACAATAAAATGGCGACTATGAAAATGATTTTTAATCAGCCATAATCATCAAACAGTGGATGCCAGAATCCATCAGATGTTGTCCTAGAACGTACTGAAACACAGTTGGCTCCTGTATGTAGCGATTCATCATTTTCTACGTCAAATGGGGTTCTACAGGAGGTTTTATCAAAATCGTCATAATGATTTACATTTAAAACATTCTAAAAGCTTCTAACGTTAATAGTTGTACGTTTAATATTTATTCCAATAAATAATTAATCATTCTTTATAAAGAAATGATTACTATAAAGAAATGGTTGCTATAAAGAAAATAGATACTTTTCTTTGCGATTTGTAATAAGAAAATAAATATGGTACATTTCCATTGAGTGTCCGAAAAATTAATGTTCTGATATTGTACCTGTACACTAACAAACGACAAACGGCGTGTTCTGAGAAGAACAGTTTCCACAAGACAATGATCGAAAGCTGTGAACGATTTTTTAAAGGAAATATTAATTATACAGCGAAACAAGAACAACATAACCACAAAAACGAAATTAATTTTAAGTACTCACTCTGTTGTAAGATCATATTAGAATGATATGTTCCAAATTTTTAATTTTTGATATATTTTAAACGTGTTAAAAGAAATTATTGCTGTTATTAAACAATGAACGTACCTTTTGATCAGTGTTAGTTCCTTTTATTGACTACCTTATTAGAATTTTGGTGCTTAATGACATATAAGTAATGATAATTGCTTCATAAGAATGATTTATTTTACAACTGGTAACATTGCTATTTTTAAATTTCTACACTAAAATTGTTTCTTTAGTGCTGTAAATGGCTCCTCTATTGTTTTAATCAATCAATACGATGGTCAAATTTTTCCAATCTAATCCTTCGCTTTATTCTTAGATAATTTTTGGTATAGATGTCAGTTTTGTTTTTACAATGTTGCCTATTTTCGTAATAAGCTTATTAAAAAAGAGGCTGCGTACAAAAATTTTTATTAAAATTATTTTATTTCTTTTAATTTCCATTTTATAGGTTCGAACGTTGTGTGTTGTCCCACACCAGATATTTTCTTTTCAGATCTAAAGTTACGAATAGTATTAAACGTCTTGATTAGGTACAGGTTTGTTATCAAACCTATAGGAAAAAAATAAGGTTAGTGGCGCTGCTACAAACTCACTGATAACTTACTTATCGCATAACTTGTCTTATTCTTGTGGAAAGTGTACATTGGAACAACAAAATGCAGCTTTTATTCAAGAGGTAAAGAACGTATGAGGTTTTCTAGATTGAGTCAACCACAAGGTTTGCAGTTGTTGAAAATTCCTTAAACAATGTAGGTCATAACATTCTGTTTGATAATGTAGAAGCTATCAAAGCAAACTCATTAGCATGTTCGTTTACAAAGGCAAGTTACTGGAAACTATAAGCATTCAAATAACTTTAACGGGCAAGAAGAAAGTATTGGATTAAATATTTGATTAAAAATGGCGAAAAGTGGTCGAGATTTCAAATACGTTTATTTTTATTTATGGAATGTCACTTTTAAAAACGCTTAATGGTAGATTTTAGATAATATTTTAACAATTTTATTCCTCGAGTTTTCGTATTTTATCAATATTTTAAATATTTCCACTTTTACTAAGCTACAATTGCTATTGAAATATTTCATGCTTGTAAAATTTGCCTAAAAGAATATTTATAATAAAATTAACATATAATGTATTATATTAGATACTTACGCGTGTTGCAATTGATAAGAATGTAAAATTTGAAAATTATTAAGCAAAACGTAGCAAAACAAGGTATTGATATTTATACTGCACAACAATATACGTTTATAACGTTGTACAACGAGTGGTTTGATTATTATTGATGATATTTCTGAGCGACACCGAGTTGAAAATTCAATGAGTGCGTAATATAATGTCTTCAGAGCAGCTGTAGAGTGTTTAAGCAAAACTTTACGAGCACTAAATATGGGAAAGTAATACGGCTTACTTTAACCCATTTAACACCTTTTCAATTATATTTTTTCTAAGAAATTACATGTAAATAATATGATTTCAGCAATATTTGTGATGTTTTGTTTTTTTCACAAAAAAACATGTGCTCAAATGAGTACAATGAGAACATAGCTGCGTTAAACGTAATCTATATTAAAATGCAACATGTATTGAAAAAGTAATTTATTTTATTTATAAGATGAACATAAACCAGTACACTTATCATTTGGTATGAAAGGTAGCAAAACAGATTTTTTCCAAGCAAAGAGTAACTTTACATTTCATACATTCCCATCGTGATCTCTGATGACAATGACGACATCGCAATTGTTTCTCCAACTTTTTGGGAAAATGACCATCTGAACTAGAAACTAAGCTTTGGACCAGGCGACTTTATCTTCTTTGGATGCTAACTTTTTGGAAACTTCTTAAATAATGTCGTAAAAGAAGTCAAATGAACTGTACAAGATCTACCCTTTCTTCAGGATTCACTAAATAATGAAGTCTCCAAGCATTTACTACAGAGACATTCAACATATGCGTCCAAAAAGGCCACCACCATTTTTTACCTTGAATGCTAACTCTCTAATTGATCACAGCTTGATCAAGAAGATCTACTCCACCCATTCTTGCGTTATAATTAGAAAAAAGGCCTGGTTGCAGAATGTCAGCTTTTTCTTTCTTTTGTTCCGACCAACGTTTTACTTTAGACATTGGTTCAATACTGTCATAATTCGTGGCCATTATTACGATATTGTTGTCTGCCCAGCGCACAAACAATAAAGAATTTATTTGGTCGAATTGGTGTTTGAAGTGGACGCACTCATGCTTCTTCATGTCTGACTGCGATGGCAAAGGGCATCTTTTTAGTCTATTTTCTCGGATTGTTCCCTCAAACTTTGATTAATAGGGACTTGTAAAAAAATTATCAGAGAATATTACATGAGAAGTTGGATCTTCTATTGCGTTCAAAAGCTGCAAAACAACTTTTGATCCAAGAGGTTCATTTTCAAAACCTGACCTTTGAATCTGCTTGGCACCGCAATACGTATCAAATTGGTAACAATATTGTGTTGAGCTGCAAACCATCCAGTCTTTATAACCAAATCGAATGGGTTTACCACGTATGAAGAAGAAGAAGAAGAAGGGTGACCGAACTATTTCACCATTGCCTCGTCAACTGACAATTTTTCATGAAAAACGCCCCACTGCATAAATTTTGTATTTAGTTTGTCCATTAGAGGACGCAGTTTATACATCTTGTCAAATTTGTGAATTTTTTCGTTATCAGCCAAATGAAAATATTTTTTGATCTCATAATATCTTTTCCAGCTTATGGCATTAGTTACTACAGGCACACTTACATCTTCATCTAATGACCAATAGAGCTTTTCACTAGGCAAACGATGATAGCCACTAAATAATAATACAGCAATAAAAACTCTGATTCCACTCTCATTTACACTGAAGTTGTGATTATTTTTCTGTAGAGCAAATTGGTTCGATTCATGAATTATGTGCTCTATAATTTCTTCATCAAAATTTTTTTCAAAAATTGAGACTGGGTCGAGATTTTTCAAATTAGCTTTTACAACATTTTGGCGATCTAAGTAACCACTTGTTTGTGGCATTCTAATGTCTATATTTTCCTCAGTCCATATTGGTTCCTCTATTGCAGTTTCTGTCGTTTTGTTTTTGTTTTTGCGGAATTTTTAAAAAGGGCAGCGAGGGGTATGTTATCCTCTTCATCAAACGCATCATCATATGCGTAAAGTTCAATTTCGCCGGGACATCACCTGGTAAGTAGTTTTCTTGCAAATCATCCTCATCAATATCCTCTAGGTCGCTCTGATAGTTCGGACTTGGGGGAATTATGACTAATTTTACATTTTCATCATTTTCAGCAATGTCATCAATAGCAGCATCTAAAGTTTTAAAACTTTTTTCATAAAATAATCTGGTACTAAGTGATTTTCCCTCCATTTTCATTTACTGAAAAAAAATCGAAAACGTCGCTAAGTTTCCGTTGTACTTGAATGAGTCCAGTGACGTAATACCACGTGTTTCTTTTTCCAACATGACAGGAAGATCATTTTATATACATAAATCAAGTTAGTACATACCGTAAAAGAGTATCCTAACCGTATTTCTCTTTTCAGAATGAAGATAGTCTATAAAATTTGTTTCACAATAACATGGAAATTTGAACCAAGTTTTGTAATAGTATTTATAACGATATATCACTAACTATGAGAAGAACACGAAAACTATTGAAATTCTGTAATCTCAGTAATCGATAGTAACCAATAAAGGTGTTTATTTCAAATTTTCATCAACAGATGGCACTCAATTAATGAAAACATGAGGTGTACTCATTTGAGTACAATGGGAACAAATGGGTTAAGGTAATACCTGCATTGAAGGCATCAAAAATAATATACCTGACGTTCAGCTAAGATACAATAAAACGACAGTTCTAATATAAAATATTTTAATATGAATCCTTAATGTGTATACCGTGTGTAAAATTAACGCAGAAATTTGAAGTAAACATACTCCAGTCCAAAAGTAGCAACATGAGCACAGCAAATAATCGTTTACTTTGGTACTAACCTATCTAATACACCATTTATGCCGTTGTTAAGTGTAACTGGAATAAAATAGAGTTCATTCATTACATCCTTTTAGAGTGGAAATTGGGTTACAAGTGGTTGTACGTAAGCTATATAAGCAGGGTCTAGGACAATTCGCCGTCGCCGGTTCGCCTTCGCCGATTCGCCGTCGCCAATTCGCCATCGAGACAGTTGGCCGTCGGTCAAATTTGCCGTAGGGACAATTCGCCGTACAAATCGTTGCTTTTTGATGTGCTATTATATTTCTCGTATGATAATGGACACCCTTACTTTAAATAGATTTTCTATGAGTTGGTAATGAGTGTCTCCTTAAAATTGTGTTTTTATGAATCGACCATCAATTTGGAAGTTCATCGACGCCCTGCGCAAGGTGCAGAAGGGGCGGGATACATATTATGAACAGCTAGTTGCTGGCAATCCACCACCCTTAAAGTTGAGGAAGTTCAGGAATGCCGATAACCGCATTTTAAGATTGGTTAGGAATTTCAATGTTACTAATATATTAGAATATCTGAGGGGCTTAGCACATAATTACAATATGTAGGTCAATTTATAGTTAATATGTACATATCCTATTTTACTTATTAAAATCGTTTTACATCTGTAGTATTTTTTTACGTTATGCATTAATTTTGTGTGTTGGCATACCTAAGAACAAATTAATTTTATAAATTCGTCTAAAACATCCCCCGACGGCGAATCGTCCCTACGGCGAATTTGACCGACGGCCAACTGTCCCGACGGCGAATTGGCGACGGCGAATCGGCGAAGGTTAACCGGCGACGGCGAATAGTCCCAAACCCATATAAGCATATGTAGCGCAAATCCAATGTTTCTTGTAAAATGTAATTCCAGTCACTACGCACGCGCATTGATACTATTTTCTGGTTTTTGGAAACCAGTCAATTTCTTAAACACATCCTAAGACATTGTCAATATGAAGTTTAGTATCGCAGCAGAATTTTGTGTAAATTTGCAGAAATACCCAGGTCAACCAACAACCAGGCGTATAAGCTTTGCAGCACCTGTTCAATTTTATAGCCAGATTGTGTTCTCAAAATGCTTGCAGCACTACACTATGAGTCGGATGTTTTATACAACCCAGTGCAGCGCAATTCACTACATTTCACATTTTTTTTTGCTAAATACAACCTGAGTATTGTAGAATACCCATTTCAATTAAATGTACTTTCTTACATCCTCTGGGTTGACGTAGCCTAGTATTTACTTTACAAACAGGAAAAGCTTAGTTAAATATGCCTACTGTTTTAAGGAAAGTTGAATGTCACTGACAAGTTTGATTATAGTGAAAGTTCCCTATAGTAGTGAAATAAAGCTTGCGGTTTTAACAGTTAGAGTAATATTTTCTTCCGGTATGTCTTTAGTTGGTAGCCTAGCGAAACCGTTTTTGACTAGAATAGCCCCATAAATTGTGGTCAGGGTTAGTTTTGTAATTGGTAACGTGTCCACCGTATTCACACACACATTTGAGCGCGCGTCAAAAAGTCGCCAACGAAAAAAGGGCGGCTACGAAAAAAGGTCGCCGACGAATTATCGCGCGAAAAAAGAGCGCGTATATGGGAAAATGTAAGTTTTTGTTACCAATTATCTAGCTGGATACCGGAATGAAACACTCCCGCGCGGGTTTGATTTTAGCAATTTCGCTCAGTGCACTCTATAGAAAATTTGAAATAAGTATAAATATCCATTATTAAATTATAATTATTCTTAGTGCCTACAACTGCAATTATCGGGTTAATTTACTTTCACTAAATACTTTAAACCTGTAATTGTTTGGTGTTAATCGTAGAGTTAACATTGCTTAATTATTTTGTAATATAGTTCTAATGCGCGGTAATAAAATTAAGACAGATGAATTGCAAGTATCCTCATTAATGTCTTAATTGGTTGTTAATATGGTCTGAAAGTATATAATAAGCGTTTTGTGAAATATTCCACCTTATTATTCGTAAAGTTGTCATTTTATCAAGATGGTCTTAACTAAGGTAAAAAGTCAAAAAGGTGCCAATATGTTATTGTGTTACACGTCCAAACCGCACTAGGCGTCGTGTATGCTTACTAATGTAAGCGGGTTGCCAAGTCAGCTAACAGGGAGATGGGCGTGGTCGAAATAATAAGTAAAATGAATGATTACTACGCTCAAACACCTCACACCTATACTCAAACAGCTCAGTCCGGGAAAATATGTCTCTAGGCGCCACCACAATCGAAACTTTGCTAAAATAATTGTCTTAAGCTGGGTATTAATTAACTCTACTTGATTGTGGAAAGTAGGATTGTGCTTACTCAGTAAACTCTTACACGAGGGTTCTAAAACAAACACTCGTCCCAAACAATTCAACTCAAACTCAAATATATTCAGTACTACCCAGGTTATTAGAAACTTTTTGAATACACCTCGTATACCAAAACTTCCAAAACAAAATTTATCACTCAAAATCAACTGCATTCACGTAACCAACAGTTATATTTTTACGTATCCCTCGTATACATATAAAGTTAAATTTCTACTTATTAATGAATAAACTATTTCTTCATTCAATGATCGATAATTAATTTTTAAAATTCCTAACGAAAGGCAATGTCATCGGCTTACTAATTGTTACTCCAATATAATAGTGATAAAGTGCTGCAAAACAGTCAAACGAGAATAATCCTTGAAGGTTTAATATTCCTAACATGAACGATATCTTTTAAATTTAATTTAATTTTTATAATACTTCTGAATCGTATTGGACATTCGTAAATATGTAAGTTCTCAAAACTCATCTCTCTTAGTTATACTTAGTGAAATTTTAATTAACAGCTGATCCGTCATTAGTGTACTGCGTTAATGAAACTAACATGAAAATTTTTACAATCAACCTGGCAAATATAACCTTTCAGGTTGTTCATCAATCTTAAAATCCAAAATATGCAAAGTTTACATTTTAACTTGTCAAAAACTAGGTCACCAATTAAGTAAACGTCACAAATGTATCTCATAACTGGCTAAATAAACAACAGAATAAAAAGGTAACGATAAATATATATTGTTCTGCATAAAATAATAAACAAATGTTTACATACACAAAACAGCGTGGTTGAAAAACCACTGTCAATACAAATTTGCGTTTTTGGCAAAAATTCTTACTACTAAAACAACCAATACAACATAACTCGAGACCGATTATCTTTTTCCTTCAACAATAATTAATTAACTAAACATTACGCCAATTACAACTAAACAAAAAGATAATCGTGCTATCTGGGTTTTCAAGGTTCTTAAATGTAATTCTTACTTAAAAAATTGTCCATTAATCCTACGCTTTTCTTTCTTCTCTCTTCCCGTAAATCAATTATTTGTAGTCCATTTGTATCCTTAAATTGCCTGAAGGCACATAACAAATACTTCACAATTTCACCAACACTTATTCCTTTCTGCACTCGCGATTAGTCCAACTATGCGAGGTTATTACTCCAATAAACCGTAATAAACTATACACGTTTGGTTGCCTCTTGAAAGTTTCTCGCAACCTTTAGGACAATTTAGTCCTTCCTTAACACAAATAAACTTTTAATGTCACATAAAATTACCTTAACATTGGCTTAATTTACTACCAATACTTCGCTCACTTAAAGGTGGTCCCATAAATAATTTATACTAAATATCGGTACAATAACACGCGCCGCACATCAACACTATAACGTAACAACTGTTAACTTTTTATAAATCTGCTTACGCACTTTTTCTTTTGAAGAACAAAAACTGATTTTATCTTCAATCTCAATTTTATTAATTGTTTTATTTATGAATGTCTTATACGATTCATCCCCTTTCGGGTTACGCAGTTGTTTAAACAATGACTGCTTTCAATATTATTCACAAATATAACTCCAACTCAACCCATTCTAATTTCACACATCACCTCGCGCGCGTCTCTCACCGAGCTCTCACCAAAAGCCAAAAGCTAAGAGCTAACTCGCTCACGTCAATCTCTGACTTTCCTATTTATACCTTAAGCCATCCATCTTTAAACATGTCCGAATTCCTTGCTATATTCTCCAATAGTATTCATTCAAACTTCCTTAGTGCCGACAGATGCTACCATCTGTACAACCACGCTCATAACTACAATACATCGACATGTTTGTTCTTACTTGCAAATTTTACAATTACTTCATGGAGAAACCAGTTCTCGTCATCACATTCATTCAGTGGCCACTCTGGACCATTACACAACTTTCAACGTTTATTTCCCACATGCGCTCAATCTCCTTCCGCAACATTTGTAAAAATAAGTACAGTGTAAGGTCTCAAATCCCATATACATACACGTATTCTTAAAACTTATTGCACAACATTACGAGAACTTTCTATAATTAACAATTAACATACCCAATCTTTCTCTACATATTTTCTAAAACATTCTACACTTATACACTCACATCTTCCGGCAAAGATTACTCCTTTATCTTCCAACATTCCATTTCTTACAGTAGCAAAACAGTAGCAAACATTATCGTCCCATCGACAAATTTCTTTTCACATTTACATTCATCAGAATCTATTTATTCCAACACCAATGTCTCTATAATATTCAAATACACGTATCTACATACTGAATAATATTTCTCCTAAATTTCCAGTGGCGTATCACCCACCCACATACATTATGCATATACACAAAAAAATTTTTTTTTCGTTCAAACTCAATACAGCCGTACTCAAAACACGTAATACACGTCATTATAACATCCTACATACAGGGTGCGTCAACGCAACCTGACAATTGTGCAATGGATTTATCCATAGAAAGGAAAAAAGTATATCGGTGAAAAGACGATTTGCAAGTGTGCCAAATATAAGCAGTGTAAATGTATCGAAAGAGTTCACGCAGTGGGAGATGAAGGGGTGAAAAGTCCACGCCACAATCATGTTGCAAATGCGACCAAACTAGAAGCCTTGCAATAGAATCAAAGAAATGGACCAACAAGTTGAATTGACAACACAAGGTAGATTAGCTACTGTTTCACTGTTTCTTTGGCTGCAACTGGACGGTTACCTACCATTTCATCTATTCAACACTCACGTCAAAAAAAGGAAGCTATTCCGCCAAATCCTAGAAATTTAGCCGAGCTTGTTATTTCCAAAGAATACACCAGAAACAGCAATGGCGAACCTTTTCTTTTATTAGATACTGGTCCAAACGATCAAATAATTTTTATATTTTCCACCCAAAGAAACTTAACTTTTATGGAGAACGGTGATCGCTGGTATGGTGATGGCACATTACCTGTTCTCCTCAATTATCTGGTCAGTTGTATACAATCCATGGCTTACAGTATAGCAATGTTGTACCGACTTTTTATGCTCTTCTTCCCAATAAGCCTAAGCAAACATACATTCGAGTATTTCAAGAATTAAAATCTTAAGGTCTGGTTTGAGACCTGCAACTATAATAGTGGATTTTGAAGAAGCAGCAATTAATGCCATACAAGATGAGTTTCCAGGAGTTAGAATTCGTGGCTGCTTCTTTCATTTTACGCAATGTTTGTTGAGAAATATGCAAGATGCACGACTGCAGCGAGTTTTTACAGAAGACGCAGACAACTTGCAGCTCGTGCATTCGTACCGGCAGAAAATATAGTTGCAGCGTTCGAAGAGCTACTGGAGATCGAATTTTATACACAAAATGAAAATTTGCTATTACCATTCGTAAACTACTTTGAAGATGAGTGGATAGTCCGTTTGGATCGATGACACCAAAGACGGCAACCGCAGTTATCCAGAAATCTTGGGAATGGTTTTGAATTCATAGAGGAAGACATACTACGTACAAACAATTCTGTAAAAATATGGCACAACAGTTTCTCCTCTATACTAAATGCAGCACATCCAAATTTATAAAAATTTATCAATGCGTTAAAGAAAGAGGAACGTTTAAATTGTTTTAAAATTGAACAGTATAACAATATAAAAAGCAAAAACCAACAATTTTTAAAAATTAAAATAAAATAAAGAATGAAAAAGGTTATGTTGAAGCCGACTTATGATCGCTTACTTTTCACGGTTTACTTAATCATTTTCGAAGCACATTTCTGGGAATTTGTTATTAGCGAGAGTTATTAGTTTGAGTGAATTATTTTTTCGGTATTATGCAGGCGATTGCAGATCTTCGCCGAATGCAGCATTCTGTGTAAAATCATGTTTAAAATTTTTAAACCATTTTACTGCTGCCGCAATAAAATGTGCATAATTGTACAAATCAACCCAATTATATTAAACGTTAAACAGGTAACGAACAAATTTAATTGTCAACTGCAATTGATTGGCAATATGGTTGTTGAACGCTTTGTGTTTATTGATTCATATGGTTTCTGAAACTTCAGTATTATTTTTTATGAGGCTACACTAATCAATACCATACCCTATACACATGTGTAGATTGGGCGTACGAGTATAAAAATTTTAAAACGTGGACAATCAGAGCATGTCGGACAGATTAAGAATTACTCAAACACTACGGACTAATACAAACATCCATCACCTATTTGTTAGTTTGATTCGAAATTATTAAATTGCTATGTATATTGAAATGCTAATTGTCTCTTGACGATCATCTAAATATTATAAGTTAAGTGGGCAAAACGTGTATATGTGGGATTATATTATTATCCAAACGAAATATTGGTTTTAAATTTTTTCACTTTCAATTAATTAAAAAATTACTAATAAGTAGTAATAACATATTTATTTTTGAACTTATTCGTTCATAACAAAACTTATAATAATATAATTCAGTTAATGTTGTTTCCAATTCTAGGTAGGATTTTGACATAAATAAATGTAAGATTAATGCAGCCTTTGCGAGTGCAAATCAATTTCCTTATTTGTGAGTGATTTCGATACCCATTTAATGCATTCGTTAGTAAATTGGTAGATGAAATGAACAATAAATTACCATTGAAATCGTAAAGATATTCAATCACTATTTGTATAAATGTCTAGCTGTGTGTTAATAAATCGCAATAATTCGTTACCGGACAAACGTAGCATTTGAAGGATAACAAAATTGCGCATTATTAATATATATACACATCACATATTTTTAAGAAAAAAATACACTTCTAGATCTTTCTGTTTCATTTTACTATCATTTTAAAGACAAATATGAACAATAACAGAATATTTACGCATCTTCTAGAATCTAACTGCACATTGAGATTTAGGAAGAGACTTGTTAAATAAACATTCAGAATGCTATGAAAACCTTTGTGATAGCAGCCCATTTTAAATAATTACTTACGTGGAAGAAGAAATATGTAAATGTTTTTTAACAGTAACACTGCTTATAAAAAGGACAATCGCAGTGTTTTTTTTGGGCTGATTTTTGAACGTATATCAGCATAACGATAATCCAGAAAATTAAAGAAACAGATCGGATTGCTTACTTTTTTCTGTTTTACACTGACATAACTCAACCGAATGCGGTTCATGTTGAACTTTTCGCACTTACTTTGGGATAACGGGGTAAGTTCTTTGCTTAATGTCAATATTAAACAGGATAAAAGTGCGTCCTATTAGTTAAAATTAAAAATCATTAAAAATTAAAATTGAGTGTTCATTCGCAGATATAAACAATATCAAATGTGGTAGTGGATTAATTATGCATGTAAATAAGGAAACTGCATTAAATAACAGAGTAAGTAGAACAGTTTAAATGCAAGGACTCAAAAAATCAGTACACTGTAAAGGGCAAAGTGGCGTTCTTCAGACAAACTAATGCATAAATAGTAAAATATTATTACAATTTTTGTACATATAGCCATTGCAAAGAACTCAGACAATTAGACCACCATTCAGAAGCTGATTGAAACATGACATTCTTGCACACGTGAGAACAAACATGTTTTTCGATGATCACAAAACAGAGACTAAAATTGCGTTTTGTCACTGGAAATTAATCATAATAAAAACCCACTCACTTTTATATATATATATATATATATATATATATATATATATATATATATATTGAGATGATTTAAATTACGTTAGTATAGCTATGTAATTCACATAGCAAGTAATTTCATTAATTTATACAAATGGTACATTTCGTTATATATAATATTAGGTAGGGATGATTGATTAACATTGAGATGGATATAAATTTAAATAATTCATAATAAAATGTTAGAATAATTATAATCGACAACATATTACACATATAAGTAGAAGGTATGTTAGTTATCGTAATGCATTAAATCAAGTTCATATTTAGTTAGTAGGTCTATTTAAGCATAATGTTCCCTAAGGACATGAGGTACAGGCTGTAGATAACAAATGTAATGTTAAAACTAGTATTAGGCATATGTCAATGTCACAATTTCATTGTACGCAGCCAAGAATTATGAAAACGTTCGTGTTAGTGCGAAAAACGAATATAAGTGCTAGAATTACATAAAAACAGAATAAATACATTGGTGATTAACAATAAAACGTAAATAAGCCAGCAGTTCTGGAATAATTGTGATTAATTAACATTTACGGACATTAAATTAGTGATTTTCAACAATTATATACAAGTCTCAGAAGAACTTACAAACTTCTAAAAGTGTGAGAATAAATTAAATTAAGACATAAACATTAAGAATATACACTTTCACAAACATTTAAAGCGCTTAAAAGTGTAAAATTATACATTAAAAATTATTGTATTAATTTGAGGTTATGTTATTTCCGCGCATAAAAATTATGTAAAAGTTGTTATAGATCGGGACAATTTGATCAAAATAAATTATAAGAGGTAAAAATAGTAAAGTAGCCTCAATTTCAAGTCACAATTCACTATATTAGTGACTATTTTACCAAATTTAGTTTTTAAGGGTGTATGAAAATTTCAGATAATTTTCCTTTCAAATTGGCCGTAGGCATTTAAAGGATGTGTATTTATATGTAGTAGCATCCCATATTCTTGTGGAAATCAATTCCAGGCCTGTAAAGTGCATAAAATTAGTTTAAAATTAATAAATCAATGTAAAAATCAACATGTTTAATAATTGGAGGAATTACTTCGTGTAAGAGCTTATTTTATAGGAAAAATTGTGAGGATTCCGAAAATGTTGTTAGTTTTAAGATAGATTTAGGGGTTCAAAAGTTATGAGCTTTTGAAATTAAATTGTAATTTAAGAAAAGCATTAGCCAATCAGAATTGAGGAAAAATTGGATATAGTTGTTGATAATAATCGAAGAATTTGGTTTCTAACGATTTGCATATAAATAGAAGTGCTGTAGGATTAGTAGCTCTCTCAGTTTTTCTCTGTTCCAACAACTTGCTAACCAAGATGTTGCCAAATTTTTTCTTGAAAATATTTTAAAGAAAATAACGTCACTTTCGATAAAAGTAAAGTGCGGTTTTACTATCGGCAGTGTTTAAAAACAAGTGATATTCATTTGTCGGTAATTATTAAATTAAGGTTAGTTTACCTTTTAAAATAAAAATCGGTTGTTGTCGACAGCGAGTCAAAATATTTCCGGAGATTCGACATTGTATTTGAGTTGTTGTTGACGTTTGGTATGGATATTGTTAATTGTGTTTCTTCGTGTTTCTATTATTATATATTTTATTTATTGGAAGTGTGTATAATTTAAATAACCTTCAAACTACTGATGCTTTTAAAAAATTATTCTGAAATCAAAATAATAAAGTGTGATGATCCTGAA